>JAWQEG010001567.1:20000-27500 GCA_033782935.1 Petrolisthes cinctipes | reverse complement strand
AGGGGATGCTGAAAACGATGAAAGAGGAAGACGAGGATGAGGAGATGAGTGGCAGCTCAGGATCCCCACGTCCACCACCCCTGATTGTCGGGGAAATGAGGAAAAGGATACCTCCACCTCCACTACCACCCAGAGCCCGACCTAGAAAGTCCCCAGCGAGGCCACCAAAGGACCCTCTCCCCATACCACCTCCTCCAAGTGATTTTCAAGATCCGGAAGATGATGTGCCAAGTTATAGAAATTTGAGTGGAATTCATGTGCCTAATTTAGATGACAAAGATGCGTCTAGTCATGGGTGGCGTGATAGTTTCTTCTCACGTTACAACCGTCGGGGTGACCTAGAGGAACTTTTAGAGGATCTAGAGTTTAACCTGCCGGATTCGTGGACTGAAAAGAGGTTACATGAGTCTATGAACCGGGGCCTGCCTCCTCGACCTTCATTCTACTTGGACCTGGTTGGTGAAGAGGACGCCATGGGACAGTGTGAGAGTGAGAGTGACGAGACGAGCAGTTCTGTGTCCACCGTCATTGATCGTCTTTCTCTGTCCTCGTCCACCACTGTGTCCAGAAATTCCTCTTTCAATGCAGCGGCAGATAACTCCAGGTTTGACTTAGCACGTGCACTGAGTCCATTTGAGCAGTTAGAGAAGGAGTTTGAAAAAGACACTATGGATGAATGTACTCAGACGACACCAGCAACAGTACCCCGTGATGAAGTGATCTTGGCTCCACCTATTGACCGTTCCACCAAGCCTCCAGCAATGGAAACCTTGACAACAGAAGCCGATAAAACCTCTCCTACACAAAAAACTTCGAAGACGAAAAATAGGACTTCCATTAAATCGTTCTCATTTAACCTTAAAGGAAGACCGTTTTCATGGCAACAGGGGAAGAACACATCCGAGAGAGTTGGTCAGGCTGATGGTCGCACAGAGCCATTTATGTCACTTAAGAGACCTGGGAAACGACCTGCCCCTCCTCCTCCACCTCCTCCTCGCTCAATTGAAGGAGGGCCCAGCCATTCCACCTCTCCCCCGTCTAAGACAACTATCCGTAGCAAGTCTGAACCTTCTGTTACTTCTCCTGCTGTTAGTGATACGAGTATGACAAACAGCAATAATGCACTTCCCGTCAAGAACCATAAAGAGTCTGATAACTATATTGACATGTTGGGTGAGGAAGCGAAGGTGGGAACGGTGTCAGTGCCAAATGTGGATGTTTGTGCCAGGAGGAAAAGACTGGAGAGACAAGCAGCCATAGATACAAGCACAGGCCTTGAAGATTTACCCGTGTTACCCCAATCTGGCCAGTCTGATCACTCGCCAGATTATTTGCAGATCCTCAGCTTGACTGATGATGAAGTGCAGGAAGAAAAAATACCAGAGGAGAAGCTATGCACAGATACAGAGGAAAGCAAAGAACCAACGCAAAATATCATGGAAGGTGTACAAGATTCAGAGGGTTCGGAGGACAAGCAACCAATATCCACGACTGCAGAGGCTCAGGAAGATGACAGACGAGCTGAAGAAATATTTACAACATTGAAATCTCACTCTGACGACGCAAACTCGACTCAGGCGGAGGACAATGACGCCTTCCCTTCCTCTCACACCTGCATTGAAACTTTAGCAGAGATTCACCACGCTCTGGACAATACGATAGACTCCATGGAATCAGTGGAATGTGACTCTGACCAATCATTGACAAGTGTGCATGATATATCGGTGGAAAAAGTTGCAATTACAGGTGAGACAGAAAATTTAGATGACACAGTAGCTAAGATATGTAGTGTGACACATGATGACTCTGAGAAAGAAATAAGCGAAGTGTCTGATGCTGCAGATTTAAATGAGGGTGCTAATATCGAAGAACCTGAAACTCCTAGTGTTGATGAAAGGAAACTCAGTGCTAATGATGCTGGTAATGAATGTGTAGTTGATCCAGAAGTGATGCAGTACACGAGAGGAGAGAGAGACAAACTTACTAGCATTCCAGAAGTGGAGCAGAATGTTAGAGGCGATGATGCACCTACTAATTTTACCGAAGTGAACGACAGCAGAGGCAGAGACGATGAGTGTAAAGATTTCGGTGCCACTGAAGAGGAAAATGAGTGTGTTGCTGAAGACGAGGAAATTAAATATGCTACTATTATAGAGGATGATGATGGAGCTAAAGAGGAGAGTAAACATACTGGCGTTATGGAAGCTGACGATGGCTGTGTTGGTGATACAAAAGTGGAGAACAGTGCAGTAGAGGATGAAGTTCAATATTCCAGCATAGCAGAAGTAAAAGAGGAGGATGTTATTGGTGATAATTCAGACGTCATGTTTGTTGATAAAGATGACGAAACCAACTGTGCTAGAATTACACAAGTAAGTGACAGTGTTGAAAATGAAAACAACATAGCATCCATAGAGAAAAATTATTATGACGACACCGTGGTAATAGACGGGAGGAAAACGGGACATGAATACGAGGAAATTTTTGGTGGTGATTCAGAAAACAACAATAACATCACTTCCAGTACTGAAGAAACCACTCATGTTGAAGACGGCGAGGAAAATTCACGACAAAACGAAAATGAAAATATCAGACTGCACTCCCATGATCACCCAAATGTTGTCCCATCCAAATATTGCACCCAGGACACTCTTCCTTGCCAACACACCAATGAAGCAGCAGAAGAGGACGACCCAACTTTGTATGACGATGTTGAGGATCCTTCAGAAGAGACGTATATGGGGTCCAGTACCCTGAGTGATCCCGTTAGTGTGTTGTCCTCTGGTGGCACGTGGAATGGAGACGAGACCCTGTGTGAAGATGGGGACGACGACTTTTACGACGATGTTGCAGACGAGGTGGAGACGAGAGGCAGTGATATTGATTTCGATTTTGATGACGATGATGATGTGGAGGAGGAGATGGATTTTGTAATGGGTAATGAAGGGACGGCGTGTGATGAGAACCGCAATCTGTCAACTTCTCACGAGGCTGACAATCCTACCAGCAACGCAGCAGCAGTGAACAGCACCAGCCTCGGCATGATAGAAGCAGTGAACCCCGTCATTACCACCAACAGCCTGGAGGTGGTCGAATCTGGGAACTCGAAAACCACCACCAACACCACCACCACCAATTCCGGAGACCCCATAGCAAAAAATCCGCCTCACTTCAGGATGGTGACCGACTGCGTGCGACACAAGCGGCTGCGTCAGGATATTGGAGAGGTGATCCGGCGTGAACTGGGCATGGACGACGACGTGAGTGTGGAGGTGGAGGAGGAGGAAGAGGTGGAGTCGGTAGTGGAGTGTGAGAACGAGGAGGAGCTGCTAATGGTGATGAGGGCACTGAGGAGGAACCAACCCGGGGACAGTCTTAGGTGAGTCGCATTAGCCTGGGATTTTGTACTTGCTGTAATTTTCTGTTTGTTTTGTCGTGGGATTTTGTTCATGCTTTATTTTTTCGGTTTGTTTGTCGTGGGATTTTGTTGATGTTTTATTTTTTCTATTTCATATTTTGTAGTTGCTGTATTTGTCAGTCTGTTTGTCATGATACTATTTATTCTCTATGTATATTGAGTAAAGTGAGAAGGAATGGAAACAAAAAGTGAAACGAATGACGGTAGATAGATTGTCTTGCAGTTACCTAGTTGTTGTTGTGTATATGGAAGATTGAGAGTACCAGTTAACTAATTCTTCTATACATTGGGGAGTAAGGGGCTGTAGTCAGTCGGTGCGAGTTGAAGAGGCGAAAGACCTTTGAAATCGAGCCTATCCTGTTGTGTAGTGAGTGTTGTGAAGGTTGTCCGAGTTTAATGGCATAGGCTGTAACATCTAAAGTTTATGTATGTGTGTGTGTGTGTGATGCTGATTTACAGTGGTTATGAAAAAGTTAGAATGTAGGACGAACTAACGTAACTAAATACATATATATGTGTGTGTGTGATACTAATTTACTGTGGGTATGAAGAAGTTTGAATGTAGGACGAGCTAACGTAACTGAATACAGATGTTGGTACTGGATATAGCTATTGTAGTTTACCATTAAATTGTAACAGAAAACTGTACCTTTACATATTAACTCGTTACAGAAAACGTATGCTACTATTTTTTTTCTGTATATAAACTTCAGCGTAGACTATAATAGGATGTAGTTTCTGCCCCTCTCGAATCTCCGTTTAACTCTTCATTCGAGTTTCGAGTTGTAGGTCCCGCAGAGGGCCGTTCATGGGCAGTGTAATATGCGGGGGTTGTGCGGGGGATTTAAGGATCCAGGGGAGGATTAGCAAGGGGGTTAGGATAAGGGTGGATTGGGTCAGGGACTAGAGGTCTGGGATTAGGATTGGGAAGGTGATCCTATTTCTAAACGTGTCAAGAGTGGGGCTATTAACTACGTGAGGTGGGAGATGATTCCACTCTTGGATGCTGCGGGGAAAGAATGATTGCCTAAATACAAAAGTGCTTGTCTGGTATGTATGGTATTTGAAGTTGTGGCTGTCTCTAGTCACGTGGATCGTATACTTGTAGGGTGTAGATATGTGTCTTTGTCTATGTCAACTAACTTGTTTGTGATTTTGTATATCATCTGTTGTCTGTGTATCTGTCTTTGTGTTGCCGCCAATGAGTCTAGTTTTGTGTCTTGTTTAAGCAAAGTGACTGATGTTGTGTGTCTGTAATCACGTCTGGCCCATCTTGCAGTTTTATTTTGTGTGGACTCTGATTTATTGATATTATTGTTAGTGTGTGGGTCCCAGACGGTATTGCAGTACTCTAATTGTGGCCAAACGAATGTCTTATAAGCAATAATTTTGTTGTCTGTTTTACACCTGCTGAGGTTCTTGCGCAAGAACCCCAGGACCCTACGAGCTTTGGCCCTGATGCTACCTATGTGACACTGTGTTCCACCTCATGTCCGCTTTTTCTCCCCTCGATCATGTAAATGCTCGAAACGTTACACACACACACACACACACACACACACACACACACACACACACACACACACACAGAATGGAGATCAGTGTATCAGTATTAATTGGTGGTGTGGATTAAAGTCGAGGGGTTTCTTTATTTTAGTTCTTATTTTTGGATCTACTGAATCGTGTTAGGCAGATTATCAAATAGAGAACTCATAATTATTATAGCAGCGTGGATGAAAATGGTAATATCCTATAGTTTGCGTCATTGAAAGTGAGTTAATTTTATAATCCATTCACTTGATATCAAAGTATAGATGGTTTTATTTTACTTAATTAATTGTGCTTAGCTATGTTAGAAACTGGCAAATCATTATGACAGTTGTAGAAAGTGTAGTACTGTCGAAAGCAAAACCTTTATTTTTTATATAAACGGGTGATTTTATTATATATAATTCCGTGTTATATATTTTTTGTGTGTCAAACTAGAAATCTTTAATAAAGATCACTTTGCATTTCTGAGACAGGTTTGGGAATTATATTAACGCTGTTCATACTTACATATTATTTTACACACTATAATAATATAATCATAAAGAGAAAGTTGTAACTATGTGTTGCACGACAAAGATACCAGTGTTAAGGGGAGGATACAGTGTTGGGAAATCCGGAGCAAATTATTCCTCCAATCTATTCCAAGCAACAGGCCACCATTATTTTTGTTCCTCTCTGGTTCTGTTTTCTGGCATACTTTGGAGGAATCAAGGCACTCCAATGTACCAAAAGTATATTCTCCCCTTAAAGCCCCAAAGGCGTAGCTACTGATTTTGTGGGCAAAGTTGTAACTGGTGATTCCTACCTCGATAAACAGACAGACTCGACAGCCATTATTAAAGCTGTCAGAATTCAATTTACCCACATACCATCATAATACTAATGGAGGGTTGTGATGCAAAATCTGGAGGAAACAGCAGCCTCCCATGATCTGCTAAACTATATATCTGGAGTAACTTTTAATCATTATCACAAACGGAGATGTGAGTTCCCTTGTTTTTTCCGCCTCTCCTCTGTGTGTGTTTTAAAATAATTGCTCGCTCACACACACACACACACACACACACACACACACACACACACACACACACACACACACACACACACACACACACACACACACACACACACACACATACATACACACACACATACATACACACACACACACACACACACACACACACACACACAATTTAATATGGTAATCACAGTCATAATAATATCTGAATTGCAGTGATTGATCCCCGAGCAGGAAGCTACAATTATTACTGTTGAGGGAGTGAAGGGAAGACATTCACTGGATGGTGTACTCAGTGAATATGATCAGTCGAGGGGTTAAGGACCCTGTGATTGTGTAAGAAATTGGAGGCTTCTGATTCCTCATGATATGCCACGAAACATGCTCCTTCAATATAGATGGTGTTTCGTGGCAGTGTTTGAAGAACTAGCCAACCTCCAATTTTCTGACTACATCACAAGGTCCCTTAAAACACTTGATGTAAAACTTGAGGGTGGTAGTGACTCGGTGATTGGAGTTAATCATTATTTGGGAAGAGACAGAGACAGAGTACCAGTAATATTAATGTTGGGTAGAGTCGTTGTCCACCAATGTTCTAACAGTAGTTGATCTTCATAATGAATTTCGTTTCTGTAGGAAATTAATGTTCACAGAAGTTCATAGACACGTTTTTTAACACTTATAACAATATTACCAAAAATTTGTAGTCTAACATTGTAAAGTTGCCGTTTTAATCAAATCTAACTAACCAAAATATTAAACTTACGGTATATACATATAAATAACTTTAATATGCTTTAGTCTCGTAAGATTAAACAAGTCTAAAGTTTCCTGAGAAAAACCCACTTTTTTTTGTCTAAAGTTATTGAACCAAGTATAAACACAAATATTTACCCAAAGAAAAACGTGTCCGGAATTAAAAGTTGGCAATTAATTATATAGGCAGTGGAATGTTGAAAGATTTTATTTATACTGTACAAATAACACAGGCATCCGGCACACAGCTCAAAGTGTAGATAGTTGGTAAATATCTATAGAGGAGAGTGCTGTAAGTGTGTGTAGTTGGTAAATATGTATGAAGGAGTGTCTCGAAGGTGTAGATCATTAGTAAATATGTTCAGTATGTATGAAAGAGAGTTCTAAAAGTGTGTGTAGTTGGTTAATATGTATGAAGGAGAGTGCTGTAAGTGTGTGCAGTTGGTTAATATGTATGAAGGAGAGATCTATAAATGTGTGCAGTTGGTTAATATGTATGAAGGAGAGTTCTATAAATGTGTGTAGTTGGTTAATATGTATGAAGGAGAGTTCTAAAAATGTATGCAGTTAGTTAATATGTATGAAGGAGAGTGCTAAAAGTGTGTGTAGTTGGTCATTACAGATCTAGACTCCCAGGAAAACAGTGCTATCATTGGCCTGTCATTAATGTTTGCTTGGGTTAATTTTTAAGGACCCTGTGATCGTGTATGAAAATTGGAGGCTTCTGATTCCTCCTGACTATGCCACGAAACAA
>JAWQEG010001567.1:0-17500 GCA_033782935.1 Petrolisthes cinctipes | reverse complement strand
CCCCCTTCCCCCCCCACCCCCACACACACAACCTCCCTCCATCTCTCTATCCCTCCCTCCATCTCTCTCTCTCTCTCTCCCTCCCTCCCTCCCTCCCTCTACTCGTTCCCCTCATCACCCCATCCCTCCTTCCATTCGTACCCCCCACCTTCCTCCCTCCCTCTCTTTTCTCTTTGTCCTCCCTCTCTTTTCTCTTTGTCCTCCCTCTCTTTCTGCACCAGCTCTCATTAATACCTCTTGCCCTCATCCCTCTTCATCCTCCTTGTGTGTGTGTGTGTGTGTGTGTGTGAAGCAAGGCGAGTGGACCTCCTTGGTGGTGTGGCGTGATTTATGGCTCTCACCGGGACGGATTATGTTAAGGGATCCCTGTAATGTAGTCAGTAAATTGGAGGTAAACGAGTCCTTCAAATAGTGCCACGAAACATCACCTATAGGTCGTGTGTAAGGGGCTTGTTTCGTGGCATAGTCAGGAGGAATGCAGAAGCCTCCAATTCAAATACTCGATCACAGGGAAGATCCTTAAGGGGGTATTACAGTGTTGTTGAATCTGGAAGGCTACTGATTCCTCCTAACTATACCAGAAAACAGACGCCCTCGATGGTTCTAATAAGGAATCTGTCTGGTGGCATAGTTTGGATGAATCAATTGCCTTCTAATTCACCAACAAAAGAATCTCCCCTTTAATTAAGAGGATTGTCGTAGTAATTGGAGGCTACTGATTCCCCCAACACTATACCACAGAACAGCACCCATAACGTATAGGAGCCTCGTTTCGTGACACAGTTTGAAGGAATTAGAAGCCTCCAGTTTGCCGACACAGTTTGAAGGAATCAGAAGCCTCCATTTCGCCGACACAAAATCACTGACCCCATAATAACGAAATGAATGTTGAACGTCTGACCTTACAGTTTACCTCCCCAATATTGAACCATATCTCAACGCTAATGTGAGAATGAATCAGTTATCCCTTGAAGCATGAGACGGGTTCTGTGCCGAGTGCTTTCAATATATTTATAATTATCTCAAGAAACCTTATACTTAGGGTTCCGTGAGTGATTGATTAATTTCTTCCGTGTGTGATGAAGATTCGGTTCACTATAATGAAACGTATATAGTGAGTGGTTATAATATGTATATAGGACCCCGGAAACCATTCAGTGATGAGTACGATAAAGTGATACGATCTTGGTGGTAATTGTCAGTGCCTCGTAAAATTTAGCTAAGGAGTTCCCCTAACTAAGTCGGTCGAATACCAGTCAACGTGAACCTTTTTAAAACAAATAATAACAATAATAATAATAGTACTAATAATAATAATAGTAATAATAATAATAATAGTAATAATAATAATAATAATGATAATAATAATAATAATGATAATAATAATAATAAAACAACTGACAGTATTACATTACTAACCAAGAATCCAAAGCACAGAACAAGCTATATGGTCACAGAGTAATTAATACCTCCATGGTCGGGACAATGAGCAGGATTAGGTGAAGTGAGGTGGTACTGAAAAATTCCCTTGGGTCCGCTCAGCCTACAGTCCAGTTGGAAAGGTGTAAACATTGGATCAGGTCGGGTCTGTCGTTGTCAATCACCCTTATTACTCACTTTACCCTCAGTCGTCTGTGGTGTAAGACAGGGAAACAAACAAGGATAGAGGAAGACACAAACCAAGCTACAACAAGGACATCGGGAGAAAGCTAGGCGAATACCAACACCACCTGTGCCTCGTGACTGACTTTCCGCATTTAGTGAAGCGAGTGATAATTGTGTCGATCATATAAGGTGTCCAAATCCTCGATCCTCTCTGCATACAAAAGACTGAAGAAGGTGTCAGTGTTAAATCTGCTTCCTGAAAACTGAATAATCAATAACTACCATTAACAGTCGCAGCAGGAATCGACCATTAAAAATTGAAAACAGGTAACCCAGTCATTACCGCCGCGCCACTACAACCCTCCTGCCCAGTAAGGATGAAACCCGGGCACCTTTCACTCAGCCTGCAGGAGAAGCAAAATATCATATACGGTGTGGACGCCCTTGGGACCCCAAACCTGCGTGTGGCCTCGAGGGCGTTTGGGTTCACCGTCTCCACCCTCAGCCGCATCCTGAAGGAGCGGGAGTACGTCCAAACGGCTGTTCGGGCCACGCAAACGGTGAGGATTAGGAAAGACGTGCAACGAGAGGAATGTAACAAGCGTACTCTGAAGAAAAATAAGACGACGGTACAGCAAGGGACAGAAAAGAACAATTGTGGTAAGGGAACGAAGAGGGTTGACAAGGAGCAACAAACGATACGCAGCCGCCTCCCGAAGGTGATATTTGACAACACTGTGACACGAGCAATTCTGAAATATACCGCAAGGGAGAAAGCGAACATTTGTCAGCGCCTCCAGCAGGAAGAGGTACTTGCCGTATCCCTGGACTTGGGGATCTCTGTGTCCATTTTGAATCGTATCCTGAAAGAGGGTAAAATCAACACCAAAAAGACTACTACAACGACGACTACGGGCCCTGAGAAGAAAACTATCAAGGGTCTGCTGTGTTGTGATGGGTTCAGCATGGGGAGAAGGGGACAACAACAACAACAACACCACTACCACCACAAGCGAAACAGCACAACACTGCAACGTAGGTGGCAGTGACAGAACCGAACATACCTTGCCTTGCCTTGCCTTGCCTTATCTTGCCTTGCCTTGCATTGCCTTATCCAACTTTACCTTGCCTTATCTTACCTTGCCTTATCCAACTTTACCTTGCCTTATCTTGCCTTGCCTTGCATTGCCTTATCCAACTTTACCTTGCCTTATCTTGCCTTGCCTTGCCTTGCCTTATCCAACCTTACCTTGCCTTGTCCAACCTTACCTTGCCTTATCCAACCTTACCTTGCCTTATTTTACCTTGCATTACCATACCTAACCATACCATACCATACGTAAACTCCTCTACACAGTATGAGGGGATGAAGGGGCTTGTGTTGTCGGCGAAGTGTAGACAACTGGTTCTCCCAAACTGCATAAAAAAACACATGAGCTCAGTTTATCCTATAGTTTATTATTTTGTTGTATGGCACTGCATGTGGAAAAATTAATTGCCCCCAATTCGCTGACAGTATCACGTTGACCTCGATGCACATGCTTTGTTAATAATATTTACCTTACTTTATTCAGTCTCTTTGGTGCTTCACGTGTGTTTCATTTATATTCATAATGTATTGGCTGTCTCGTAAAGTATCATGCCTTTCATTTTTTCTGATTATGAAAGTTGAACCCGAGAAACATTATTTTAATCCAGGCTCGTAAAGTATGATTGATATTGAGCAACCTAAGTGCAGCAATTAAGTGTTCTTTAATGTTTTATAAAATTTTGTTTGTACTTTACCGTACATGATGAGAGTGGACATATTTCCATTTCATCCAATTATGCTTTTGTTTCCTAAGGTATGGGATGCAGTTGTGTTGTTGTTGTAAAGTTTCTTGTGGAGACGACCAAAGATAATTATTGTATATACTGTACCGTAATGACGAGGGTGAGTGATGTGACTTAAGGGGAGATTCTCTTGTTGGTGAATTGGAAGGTCCCCAAACAATGCCATGCAGGAAACAGACGTCGCTAATGTATGTTACTTTAATGGGGGGATCTGTTTCCTGGTCTATAGTTAGGAGGAATCACCAGTCGCCTTCCAACATAATTATCAACTAGAGATTCTCCCATTAATGTCCTGTAGCTTCATCCAACACTTTTATTTTGACTTACTATTTTTTTTGTGTGCTTTATTGTTCTTTTATTTTCCAAATGTTTATTATATAGTAAAATTAAATGGGTAGTACACTTTTGATTCATCCAGAGTATGTCAGGAAACAGGGCCATATTCACAAAAATAATGGTGTCATGTTGCTTGGAATAGTTTGGAGGAATCATTTGCTCTGGATTTACCAACAGACAATTAATTTACCCACTTAATTTACCTTCCCTTGCCCAATGACCAGGTTGTGATATACTGGACACACACCTTAGTAAAATTTTAATCCAATATTTTTAATCCAATATTTTTAATCCAATATTTTTAATCCAATATTTTAATCCAATGCTCTTCCTTTCCTTACGTACGAAACAGAGGGTGTTTTGTAATGTATTTTATGTATTATTGTATATTATGTAGTATGAAATTGTATTGTTTATTTTGTAGTATGAAGTTGTATTGTTTATTTTGTAGTATGAAATTGTATTGTTTATTTTGTAGTATGAAATTGTATTGTTTATTATGTAGTGTGAAATTGTATTGTTTATTATGTAGTATGAAATTGTAATTACTGTAATGAGGAGGAAATTATTTGTCATGCTGTAACGTCATCAAATGGTGTGTTTTGTAACCGTATGTTTACTGTATTTTCATAGTGATTTGGTGTGTAAAAAATAAACATGATTTTTACATAATGTTTTTTTTTTTTTTTTTCCCATATTGTGAAGTGGGTTTATTGGAGAAGTGCATTTGATTGATGAGTGACTATTTGCAATGTGGTCCATGACTTGTTTAAAAAGGATTATTATTATTATTATTATTATTATTATTATTATTATTATTATTATTATTTTTCAACAGGTGTGTGGAGACGATTAGCAACTGATAGGTAACGTTTGGAGTTGTGTCCTGAAGGGGGGGGCTGCATGGGTTCGATCCCTATACTTTTACTTCTGTTCATATATCGATACAATTTGGAGCAACTGATTCCTCCAAACTATTTCAAGCAACAGGCCAACATAAATTTTTGTTAATCTGGTCCTGTTTCCTGTCATACTTTGGAGGAATCAAGACACTTCAGTGTACCAAAAGTATACGGTCTCCTTAAATTAAGCAAAACTGAATGTTAACCATCAATTACTAAGTGTAGAGGTTAGGTGTATAAAATTAATGTCCCTTTGAGTTGGTCGACCTGATTTTTGTGATCGATAATAATGAGGTGACTTTGTTAATCATAGTATTTTTTAGGTGACCTTGTTAAATATTGAGATAATCTATATTCTATTTATGAAGATCACGTAAATAAGTAGAGAAGGACGAAAAGAAATAACTGAAGGTTGGATAGGGAAAATGAAAAGGAAGGAAAGATTCATGGGTGGACGGTGGTATAAGTATGTCCTTCCCCCTCCCCCGTGTACCCCCCTCCTCCCGTGTACCCCCTCCCCCCATGTCCCCCCCTCCCCCCATGTACCCCCCCTCCCCCTATGTACCCCCCTCCCCCTATGTACCCCCCTCCTCCCGTGTACCTCCCTCCCATATACCCCCCTCCCCCCTTGTACCCCCTCCCATGTACACTCGCGGTCAGAAATTGTGCCCTGATCCCTTGGCACGATGAATAGCAACTAGCCAAGCTTTGATGATTCGAACAAATGTGTGTTGTAGGGATACGCACAGTTGTTCGAACCTTATAAAAAAAAAAATTTATATAAAAAAAAATTTTATATAAAAAAATTTTTTATATAAAATTTTTTTTATATAAAAAAAAATTTTATATAAAAATTTTTTTTATATAATATTTTTTTTTAAATAAAAAAAAATTTTATATGAAAAAAATTTTTATATAAAAAAAATTTTATATAAAAAAAAAAAATTATATAAAAAAAAATTTATATAAAAAAAAATTTTATATAAAAAAAAATTTATATAAAAAAAAAATTTATATAAAAAAAAAATTTATATAAAAAAAATTTTATATAAAAAAAAAATTTATATAAAAAAAATTTTTATATAAAAAAAAATTTTATATAAAAAAAATTTTATATAAAAAAAATTTTTATATAAAAAAATTTTTTATATAAAAAAAAATTTTATATAAAAAATTTTATATAAAAAAAAATTTTATATAAAAAAAAATTTTATATAAAAAAAAAATTTTATATAAAAAAAAAATTTATATAAAAAAAAAATTTATATAAAAAAAAAATTTATAAAAAAAAAATTATAAAAAAAAAATTATAAAAAAAAAAATTATAAAAAAAAAAATTATAAAAAAAAAAATTATAAAAAAAAAAATTTATATAAAAAAAAAAATTTATATAAAAAAAAAATTTATATAAAAAAAAAAATTTATATAAAAAAATTTTATATAAAAATTTTATATAAAAACAATTTTATATAAAAAAAAATTTTATATAAAAAAAATTTTATATAAAAAAAATTTTATATAAAAAAAAATTTTATATAAAAAAAAAATTTATAAAAAAAAAATTTTATATAAAAAAAAAAATTTATATAAAAAAAAAATTTATATAAAAAAAAAAATTTATATAAAAAAAAAATTTATATAAAAAAAAAAATTTATATAAAAAAAAAATTTTATATAAAAAAATTTTTTATATAAAAAAAAAATTTTATAAAAAAAAAATTTATATAAAAAAACAATTTTATATAAAAAAAATTTCTTATATAACAAAATTTTTTATATAAAAAATTTTTTATATAAAAAAAATTTTTATAAATTTTTTTTTTATATAAAAAAATTTTTTATATAAAAAAAAAATTTTATATAAAAAAATTTTTTATATAAAAAAAAAATTTTATAAAAAAAAAATTTATATAAAAAAACAATTTTATATAAAAAAAATTTCTTATATAACAAAATTTTTTATATAAAAAATTTTTTATATAAAAAAAATTTTTATAAATTTTTTTTTTATATAAAAAAATTTTTTATATAAAAAAATTTTTTATATAAAAAAAAATTTTATATAAAAAATAATTTTATATAAAAAAAATTTTATATAAAAAAAATTTTATATAAAAAAAAAATTTATATAAAAAAAATTTATATAAAAAAAATTTATATAAAAAAAAATTTATATAAAATTTTTTTTTTAAATTTTTTTATATAAAATTGTTTATATAAACAAATTTATATAAAAAAATTTATATAAAATTTTTTATTATATAAAAAAAATTTTTATATAAAAAAAAAATTTATATAAAAAATTTCTTTATATAAAAAAAAATTATATACAATTTTTTTTATATAAACAAAATTTTTATATACAATTTTTTTTATATAAATTTTTTTTATATAAAAAAAATTTTATATAAATTTTTTTTTTATATAAACAAAAAATTTATAAATTTTTTTAATTTTTTTTATATAATTTTTTTTATATAAACAAAAATTTTATATAATTTTTTTTTTTATATTTTTTATATATATAAAAAAAATTATATAAAAATTTCTTTTATAACAATACGAAGTTTATTTTAACATTAAACACATTTATCCCAAGAACATCAAAACACCAGGAATTCATATATCCCAAACCATTCAACAACTCAGTAGATTGCCCAATAATAATAATACCACACTCAAGTTAAAGAGAATACAAAACTCTTACAATAACTTGACACCACGTAACTCTACACTAACAATAACAATAACACAAACACTAACAATAACACAAACAATAACAATAATAACTAATTATAATCCCGAGTTCTCGTAATACACTAGTAATACACCAGTAATACACTCGTAAGACACCAAACTTAATAATAATAATACTTAACTGAATTAATGCCAGTCTGATACAATTAGTCCAGTTACATAAGGGGGAGAAATGGGCCTCACACAGAACACTTCAATTTGAGAAATGCTGGAAGAATGACACCGAGCACTTTTTTTTTTTTTTTTTTTTTTTTTTTTTTTTTTTTTTTTTTTTTTTTTCCCTGGCCTATCGACCATGGTGTTGGTCATTAAGGCCTTTTATTTTATTTTTTTATTTATTTTTTTTTTATTTTATTTATTTATTATTAATTTAATTTTAACTTTCTGCATATTATTTTATGCATTTATTATTATTATTATAATTATTATTATTATTACATTCAAACTTAAAATTAAACTTATATAGACAATGAGCACCGGCTTTTCTCGCTATATATATACTCTTTGAGAAACCTACGTGAGAGCCACAACACTCAAGGATTGGCTATCTTGTAAACTTGGAATGATCCTTGATTGGTACAGACGGCCCAATATGTTAAAGAGGGAATCTGGAGCTTCATAACACACTCTACACTCAAAAACCGACCACGTCTTGGTCTCTCCTCTCATCCTTTTCGGGGTCGAACCAGGCAACGAGCAGTTGTGGTGTGATGTAGGTCTTCCAGTCCCGTAACATATATATATATAAAAAAAATATATATATATAAAAAAAATTATTTATATAATAAATTTTTTTTATATAAACAAAATTTTTGTCCTGATCCCTTGGCACGATGAATTGCAACCAGCCAAGCTTTGATGATTTGAACAAATGTGTGTTGTAGGGAGACGCACATTTGTTGTTCAAAGCTAGGCTGTTTGCGATTCATCTTGCCAGGGGATCGGGACACAATTTCTGACCGCGAGTGTACCTCTCCTTCCCCCATGTACCCCCCTCTCCTCCCGTGTACCCCCCTCCCTCTCCCCCTCTCCCCCATGTACCCCCCCTCTCCTCCCGTGTACCCCCCTCCCTCTCCCCCTCTCCCCTCCCTCTCCCCTCCCTCTCCCCTCCCTCTCCCCCTCTCCCCTCCCATGTAACCCCCCCTAGCTTCACAAAGGGCGGGCCGAGCACCAACAAAGAGGATCCTGGCGATACGGTACTCCTTAACTGATGCCGTCGGGGGTGTGTGTGTCCTCGCTGTGTGTGTGTGTGTGTGTGTAGAGAGAGAGAGAGAGAGAGACTGTGGTTGTGATTGTGAAAAAGAAATTGTGTGTGAGAGAGAGAGAGAGACTGTAGGCCTATGTGTTTGTGAAAAAGATTTGTGTGTGTGTGAGAGAGAGAGAAAGTGAGTGTGTTAGTGTGTGTGTTGGTATTTCCGTGTGTGTGTGTGTGTGTGTGTGTATGTACTGTTTGTATATGCGGTCTGCCTTGTCCATTTCTTTGTGTAGGTGGGAGGGACAGAGCAGCACCCCCCACCCCCGCTCCCCCCCACCTTTCCCGCCGTCAGTAGCCCCTGATTTACAGCTGAGGGATCACTATCTGCTTGTGGGGGGCGGGGGGAGGACTGGGGGGAGTTGTATCACCCCCACTACTGGTCCACCCGATACTGCCTTGCTCTCTGCCCCCCCCCGCCCCCCCCCCCGCCCTGACTCCATGTAACACACACATACATACACACACACACACACACACACACACACACACACACACACACACACACACACACACACACACACACACACACACACACACTCACTCACTCACTCACTCACTCACTCACTCACATATACACACACACACACAAAAGGCCCGCTACACCCTCTGTCATCACCTCACCTTCCAATGACAACCACACGTATACAGTCTCGCGCTCTTGCAAATAAAACGGGCAAGAAAACTGATGCGAGGACTGTTGTTGATCCCTCCTCCAGACTCTGCCAGGAAACAAGTCAGTCATCACCAATTCAGTATGAGGGTTGGGAGGGTCTGTTTTGTAGCACAGTTTATAGAGGAATAAATAACACTCCAATTCACCCCAAAAGATATAATAACCCGCTCCGGAATGCCTCCCCCCCACCCACCGATACCCCCCTACCCCCCCACCCACCGATAACCTCCCCCCCCCACCCATCGATAACCTCCCCCCCCCCCACCCACCGATAACCTCCCCCCCCCACCCACCGATAACCTCCCCCCCCCCACCCACCGATAACCTCCCCCCCCCACCCACCGATAACCTCCCCCCCCCACCCACCCACCGATAACCTCCCCCCCCCCACCCACCCACCGATAACCTCCCCCCCACCCACCCACCGATAACCTCCCCCCCCACCCACCCACCGATAACCTCCCCCCCCACCCACCCACCGATAACCTCACCCCCCACCCACCCACCGATAACCTCACCCCCCACCCACCCACCGATAACCTCACCCCCCACCGATAACCTCACCCCCCACCCACCGATAACCTCCCCCCCCACCCACCGATAACCTCCCCCCACCCCACCGATAACCTCCCCCCACCCCACCGATAACCTCCCCCCACCCACCGATAACCCCCACCCACCGATAACCCCCACCCACCGATAACCTCCCCCCCCCCACCCACCGATAACCTCCCCCCCCCAACCCTCCGATAACTTCCCCCCCTCCCACACCATCCCCCACGGTTACAGGTGGCAGTGGAGGGCTAGAGGTAAAGTCCCCACCCCCCACCCAGCTCCCCGCCCATGTAATTGGTGTGGGCGTGAACCATACAGGTGTGGGCGTGGGGCCGTAATCGGTGTGGCATCCCCGTGATTTCAGCCGTACTCGTCCCACCAACACTTCACCGACAACAGCTGCTAAACATTTTAATTTTTTAGTCTTTTTTTATCTATTATTATTATTATTATTATTATTATTATTATTATTATTATTATTATTATTATTATTTTGATATATACACACACACACACACACACACACACACACACACACACAGAAAGAGAGGGGGAGAGAGAGAGAGAGAGAGAGAGAGGATGCGGTGAAGAAAGGAATTGGACCAAGTGATTCCAGAATGTAAGCAGCAGCAGAGGAGGTAAGGACGGGGAATAAAAGTGAGGGAATAACTTGCATACTCTGGGCCAAAGTTTCCTGCCACGAATATAGTGTGTTATTATATGGTCCGGTGTAACATACAGGACAGACCACCATGCACCCTGCGGACCACTGCCGTAATTACAGTCAACCATAAATTCACCCTGAGAAAAAAAAAAAAAAAAAAAAATCTAGAAGGTGCGTTTTTGTGAGCTTTGCGGACGAGGCGAGGAGGTCAAGAGGGCAAGTTAGTGTGTTCAGTACAGAGGGTATTATTACACTGGTGCATTTCCTCCTTATTGACCCCCCGTGGTCTCGTGGATAGAGGTCTTAAAAGCGGTTGTAATTGGGACACTTTATTTATTTTTTATTTTTTTTTTATTTACTACTGCATTGCCAAAGTTAAAGCGCTTGAAGATCATTTTGTCGAGCAATTTGAGGCTTCTGAATCTTCCAAACTATTCCGTTTTATAAGTATTGTACAGTTGGCAGCACTTATAACTGGTACGGTCAGCCTTGTCAGTCCTCTTATTCTGTACCAGGTATGTATAAGTGCTGGAAGTTGTACTATTGGCCACAAGAATACGCTGTTGTTTTCGATGGTTTACAACATGGAGAAAATGGAAGACTACGTAACTGCAATACAACATCATTATTAGGTTTGTTGTTTTGTTATCACTGAGTTACTTGGTAGACCATTCACTGCAGGACTTCCAGAATAATGACCTCTCATTCCATATAGCCTGTGTAAGAGTTACTGTGGCCAACTGTACATGAAAGCCGAACGAGACCACGAATTAACATTTCTGTAGTAGGGGAAATTTACAGTTATCCCGAAGCTGGCAGTCGAGTTACTTTTAGGCTACTCTCTGTTTAAGGAACATTTCCCCAGTTGCAATATAGCATACATAGTATTGTAGTCATTCAACAGTCACCACTCCCCCAGTCCAGACTCGTTGTAAGTGTGAGTATATCGGTTCTGGTAACACTGTACCTGACGTCACTGGTGGCGTTTCAGGAAAGAAGTTGGTTTGCCCGACTCGCTGAATAAACTGTAGATGAAAAAACAAAACTGTATCTGATAAACTTTCCATATCCCATTATATTTCATAAAAGGTTGTTAGTTAACTATATACAATAGTAAGGGACGAAATTATATGAAATGTCAAGTTACTGTTTACAGTAACTGACCTCACCATAGTGTTTCAGGCTCATTTTGATGCAGTGAATGGTTTTACTATTCTGTTAGTATGAGCTTATATTATTATTTCGAAGCAGTGTCGGGTCCCAGTCTTTGCCATGAATGAACGCTTACCAACAAAATGTTAGCATAAGATTTGATGAAGATTGTGATGTATGAAAATATATTTAGTATAATTCATATTAATGAAATAATTGGGAAATATTTACATTCCAAAGAGAAAAATAAAAGAAATCTAGAAAGAAATGCGAAATATTCAATCTGAACATTTCTGTGACTTGCGGGGGAGGGAGGGAAGGGGATAGGGTAGAGATGGGAAGGGGGGGGGGCAGGAGATGGGGAAGGGAGGGAAGGGATGGAGGGATAGGGAAGGCGGGGTAGGATATGGGGTCGGGATGGGGAAGGGAGGGCAGGGGATGGAGGGAGGGAAGGGGATGGGGGAGACGGGGTAGGGATGGGAGAAGGGAGGGGGATATTGGGGAGTGGGAGAAGGGATGGGGGAGTAGGAGGAGGGGGGGGGGGAGCAGGAGCAGCAGCATACGCCTCTCGGTCTGTGTGCATGGATTGGTAACTTGAGTGTCTCCCGTTGTGTCAGTTAATTACGTGTTAATTAGGCCGTATTAACTGCACTACCGCCTCTTGTGTGATGCTGTGGTCCCTATAAGGAAGTAATGAGACAAGTGTATGAAGGGTCACGGAATGTATCGACTGCTTGCTGACTCGGAATTAAGGTGAGAATTCGAGGGAGTCTTGGAGTGTTGTTGTTGTTGATTCGGTTACACCACAACAACACCGGCCATATTTACCTTCTCCGTCCTCTGCCCCTATCATACTCAGCTCTCGGGTTATATGTAATTGACCTCCTGTAGATTCGCTGGCATCATCTAGTCCTCGGAAAACAGGTTGGAGGACGGTGAAAGCCTTAATTTGATCAGAGGACTGAGGGAATTGTGACTGTGATAATTTAGTTGGGTTTGTTTATGGTGGGGTGGCGTCCATTTTATTCTGACACTGGCTGGGTAGGGTGATGGTGAGGGGTGGACGCCGCAGGATTATTATTTGCCTTCTCTTTTCTTTTCCTCTTTCGGAGCGTATTTTTGGATTGATTTTTATGCTTTTGATAAATGTCTCTGTGTTTGTGTACTTCGTGATGGTTTTCTGTGTGTGTATGTGTGTACTTAGTGATGGTTTTCTCTGTGTGTGTGTGTACTTCGTGATGGTTTTCTGTGTGTGTTTGTGTACTTCGTGATGGTTTTCTGTGTTACATTTACTCCTTCATAGCTGTTGTTTAACCCAAAGTGTTACTAAGAACTTGCATTTGCCTGTACAAAGATATTGGGTAAAACTCGTCAATCATTAGATTAGGCTAGATTTTGTTTGGCATGGTGGCTTTGTTAGGGGAGACGAGGTTTGGTTAAGTTAGACAAATTTTGACTGGAGATTTTTGGCAAGAGTTACCTCGGGTTGTCTAAATTTCAACATACACGGTATGGCATTTGGGGACATAAGGTAGCCTAAGGTCAAGGTGGCATTAAGGGTCACGAGATAAGGTCAAAGGCTGGTGCTGGATGGTGTCAGGAATCAAAGGTTGGGTCAGGCTTCTTAAGGTGACCAGGAGGGGTCATGAGGCAGAGGAAGGGTTAATGAACAGGGTCAAGCTATACAGTGTCAGAGGGCTAAGGTGCACAGTGTCATGTGGTAGGGCTCTGGTCTTGGGGGTCAGGGAACGTGGTCAACATATGAACAAAGGTCAACATGGGGTTAAGGATCGGGGGCGGGGCTGGATGACATCGAGGCGGGGTCAAGGGATGGGATCAAGGGTCAGGGAAGGTTGCGAGGAACGCGTTCAGGGCTGAGCGAGGGGGGGTAAAGGCGTTGACCTCAGCAGTTGCAGCGTGCCCCCCGTCCCTCCCCCCCCCCCCGTCCCCACAATACCCAGGCGTCCACCCACTCACATTATTACTGTGAAGCTCGGGGGCACAGGGTATGCTCCTCAACGCCCCACAACGCTCCTCAATGCCCCATAATGCTCCTCAATGCCCCATAATGCTCCTCAATGCTTCACCATCTTACATTATTTTCCAGGTTGTTCCAGTTACTATAATGTAATGATGAAATGTTTTCTACAATAATCCACTGTTTTCCATAATGCTTCGCTGTTCTCCTTAATGGTAAACATTGATATCACTGGGATCCACTTTGTTGTTCCATACTGATTTTCTCACAGCCACCCTTCACACCACACCACACCACAATCCTTGCCATAAGCCTACAGCACACTACACCTCACAAACTCATTTCTCACCTGCACATTCCATTCTGCCCCTCATTCCACACTGCAACTCATTCCATACTGCCCCTCATTCCATACTGCCCCTCATTCCATACTGCCCCTCATTCCATACTGCCCCTCATTCCATACTGCACCTCATTCCATACTGCACCTCATTCCATACTGCACCTCATTCCATACTGCACCTCATTCCATACTGCACCTCATTCCATACTGCACCTCATTCCATACTGCACCTCATTCCACACTGCAACTCATTCCACACTGCACCTAATTCCACACTGCACCTCATTCCATACTAAAACACAGCATATACTACCACACTACATCACCACCACCACCACCACCACCAGACACACTACATTTACCACCAGTACATTCCACTCCTCGACACACCTTAATATATGGGCCGTAGCAACAACACCTTCTCAGAGTGCAATACCTCGTTTCACAACCAACACTTGTCACCCCCCAAAATAGCACCACCGACCTGCTTATGGGGTAGGGGGTGGGAGTAAGATTTTGTTGGCGAGTTTGAGTTTACTGAATCCTTCTCACTGTACCACAAAATTGCAAGGGTACTGAAGAAGTCTGTTTCGAGGAATTATAGTATGGAGGGATCGGTTGTCATCTAATTCGTTCACCGTATATACCTTTCATATATATTCCTTCGTCCTCCTGGCAGTCAAAGGGTTCTCCGTTCTCAAACTTATTATTCATGTAGGAGTGGGGAATATTCAACGATACAATAACACAGCATTTTTTTTTTGAGAGCTGATGACGTAGGAAAACAGATTGCTATATATATGTGTGATGATGGACCTTTTACCCACAGAGCTTCTTCCTCAGTTCACCCATCATTCAACACCTGCACACCATTTGTTATATTAGAACCCCCGGTGTCCCCTGAGCCACGAAGCAAGTGTCCGACAAGCATTATTTCCATTACTTTTAGGGCTTAATGGACACTCAGTCTTCATAGTATACTTTGTTATTGCCTTCTAAATGGATACTACATCTCCATTATTCCCATTATGGTCACCAGTCACTGGGTACTGGATGTATACCTGTAAATTTTGTATAATTGCAGAACACAGGGTAATTGTAACCTAGCCTGGGTGTGGTTGTGGAGTGGGTAATTAAGGGGAGATTCTTTTGTTGGTGAATTGGAAGGTCTATGATTCCTCCAAACTAAGCCATGAAACCGATCCCCTATTAGTAGCATTGAGGGGGCCTATTTTCTGGTATAGTTAGGAGGAATCAGTAGCCTTCCAATATACCAACAAGAGAATCTCCCCTCTAGGGTGTTTAGCTGAAGAGTGGTTTGTTGTAGGTGAGGGTGTGTGGTAGGTGAGGGTAGGTGAGGGTGTGTGGTAGGTGAGGGTGTAGGTGAGGGTAGGTGAAGGTATAGTGAGGTGTAGTGTGTTTAATGTGAGGTGGTGTGGTATGTTGTGCATGAGTGAGAGAGTGGAATGTGTAGGTGTGTGGTGATCTGAATGAAAGTGCTGAATATACGAGATGCTGTGGGCATGGATCAGTGTATGTGTGCGTTAGGTGGTATGCAGGTGGGTAGGTAGGTGGGGGGGTGGGGGTGAGTGGGTGGGTGGGAAGGTCACTGGACAAACTAGAGCAGCTCAGGCCTTGAGGGTGTGGGGTGGGACCAGGGGAGGGTGGTAAAGGTAGGTGTGTTGGAAGTCGTGATTGTGTGGGTTGGTTGGTGGGATGGTGGTTGAGAGGGAGGTGTTTTGTTGATGGGGAGGATGGGGAAAAAGGGAGTGGTAGGTAGGAGATTCTGGTGGGGAAAAATTGTGTAGGATAATGATATAGAAGTCATGGTAATTCTTGATGGGTTGAAGGAAACATACATACTACCCTCAGGAAAGTTTGAAGGGAGGAGGGAAAAGGATGGGGAAAGGAGAGTATGTAGTTTGTGCCAGGAAATAGTAGGACTCATGACTGTGTGAGTGTGAGTGTGTATGTGTATGTATGTGTGTGTGTGTGAGTGTGTGTGTGTGTGTGTGTGTGTGAGAGTGTGTGTGTGTGAATGTGTGTGTGTGTGTGTGTGAATGTATGTGTATGTGTATGAGTGTGTGTGTGTGTGAGTGTGAGTGTGTGTGTGTGTGTGTAATTTTGTCTGTGCGTGTATACCAGCGCAAATTTGATTGGTCATGTGCGTGTACGTAATTACATGATACGGTACTCTGTGTTCGTTTGCATGTCCAAGTATATAGGCTATACATGCACGTGTAGGTGAACAAACTTCTTGCAGTATTACCCTCTTGGCAAAATAGAATATCAAGCAAATTATAAAGTGTTAACAAACATTATGCATTTTGGTACACACAGTTATACACTAGTACAATATTATTTACAAACACAACTTTTCATAGCTATCCACAACTTCAACAACAACAACAACTCTTCACAAAACACACACACACACACAAAACACACACACACAAAACACACACACACACACACACAAAACACACACACACACACACACACACACACACACACACACATACACACACACACACCAGCTAATACTATTTAATAAACCGAATATTATTATTATTACACACACACACACACACACACACACACACACACACACACACACACACACACACACACACACACACACACACACACACACACACACACCTATAAACCCATCCCAACCCATCCCATCCCAACACACACACACACACCTATAAACCCATCCCATCCCATCCCACGCACCAAGGAACACAATAGTTAGCTGGGGCAACAAACATGAAATCCCCCCACAATTACACTCACAATCTGGTTCAGTACAGGTTTGGAGGGCCAACACGAGAAACCATAATGAATGCTTCACTGCTTCAGGGACTGTTGTGTGTGTGTGTGTGTGAGAGGGACTGTTGTGTGTGTGTGTATGTGTGTGTGAGAGAGGGACTGTTGTGTGTGTGTGTGTGTGAGAGGGACTGTTGTTTGTGTGTGTGTGTGTGTGTGTGTATGAGAGAGAGAGAGAGAGAGGGGGGGGGGAATTTTTGTTTGTATATGTACATGTGAATTTGTGTTTTGTTTATGTAGCTTATGAGTATGTATGTATTTCTGTGTGTAAGAGAATGTTATTTTGTTTTTGTCAGACATGCAGAGAGAGGCGGGTGGTTGGTTGGGTGGGAGGGGAAGAAGGGTGTGTAGGTGAGAAAAAGGAGTGGAGGTCGTGGAGAGGGTTAGAGGTGGTAGCGGAGAGTGGGGTGGAGGACACATTGAAGGAAGAGGGTGGTGAAGGAGGGAGAGGTTACAAGAGAGGAGGGTCAGGGAAAGAGGATCAGACTAGGAAAATTAAAGGAAATAATAGTGTTCAAAATATCACTGAATGAGATCTAAGCTTGGTGGAACTTACTCTAATGGAAACTTGAACTGCTCTGTCCAATAGTTGTCAATTAGTCCTACTTCTTAGGT
>JAWQEG010001566.1:0-62500 GCA_033782935.1 Petrolisthes cinctipes | reverse complement strand
TTAGGTATCCATTTCTTTCGTTCTCCGTTCATCTATGTTCAGGATTATTATGTCTGATTTTGGGTAGGATCGTCTGACCCTCTGTATAGGCAGATTAATAATTGTTGGAAGGATTAGGAGAAGTTGTCAGTGTGATACCAACTTATACTTAAGGCGCATAAACACGTCCTCTTCAGAGTCGACAGTCAAGGTGAGAAAAGAGAGGGACTGAGGTATAGAGTTAGGTAGCATTTGGCCCTTTCAACACGCTCTACCCTATGAGAGTATGAGACAGTAAATGCAAAGGTTTGGCAGAGAACTTTATGCAAGCCATGATAATGATTTCAGGTTCAGACAATGTGGATGAAGTGGCTGGAGTTCACGCAAGCTTCCCTTTTCTGTATTGAGGAGTGTGTGTGTGTGTGTGTGTGTGTGTACGTGTGTTTACCTAATTAAATAAACAACAAAACGAGTTCTACGCCATGCATTCGTTAGCCAGGGAACGAAATTAATGAACCATCGTACCAAAAAAAAATAATAATAAAAAAAAAAAAAAAAAAAAATGGAGGGGTGAAATGCATCATCAATTCCACCACTTCTATACCAGTGTTGAGAAGGATCGTTCATGGACTGTACACTCACGAGCACTAATAAGTATCCAGGTGAGCTTCGAATACTTTGAGACAGTAAATAAATGCACCATATGATCTCCATTGGAATTACTTCGTTGGTGAATTGGACTGATCAAAGCTTCAACAAAACTATATACTTATTAGTGCTCGTGACTGTACCTCACGAACGCATCAAAACGAAACGCCCACCAGAACCCACAATCAACAACGAATGAAAAAGACAAGAAAGACTAAAATGAAAGACATAACACTGCAGCGGAACCCAATAATCAACAACACACGAAAAAGACAAGACACACTGCATAAAAGACAAGACACAGCATAGAAAGAAAACCGAAAATTTAGCCAAAACCCACAATCAACAAGACAAGACACATTGCAAAGAAAAAAACACAAACAAACAAAGAAAACAAAACGAAAAAACTGAGCAGCAGCGAGTGAGTGAGTGGGACGGACGGACGGGGCCACCTGTGTTTCATCATGGCGTCCCTGTTGTATACATCGGGCGACGTTTCTGGGAACCTCAAGTCATTTGGCCCGAGAGCTCAGCCAGCCAGGGTACTGCAGGCTTTATGGGGTTCGCAAAGTTTCCGCGAAGTCTTGTAACCGAGGGGTGTAAATATTCGCGACCTGGCTGGCTGGCTGGTTGTGAGGCGTAGAAAATGGATGGATGGCAACTGCAGTATCGAGTTAGCTGCTGCTGCTGCTGTTCGGTTTTACGTAAATTGTAATTCCCAAGAGATAGAAAAGAGGATGTAAATATTTGCGACCTGGCTGACTGACTGACTGACTGTGGGGTGTAGAAGATAGCAGGATCCTGGAAGATAGATAGATGGCAACACTGCAGAATCGAGTTAGTTAGTTATAGTCGCTGATCGGTATACACAAATCGAGTTCCCGGAGAGACAGAAAAGAGGGTTACTATTTTTGTGTATATGTAAAGGTCTTGTTTATCAATTTATACGCCGCCACAAACAAATTTCTCAGTATACTCTCTCCTTACCTCTGATTCTTCCACCACCTTTCACTTCATTAATCCTTGCATGTATCCCTCTTTACTACGACATTTAAATCTAATAGTTCGAATGTCACCACTCTCTCTCTCTCTCTCTCTCTTTCTCTCTCTCTCTCTCTCTCACACACACACACACACACACACACACACATCACCATCTAAGCTATACCCTGAAGATAATTTAGAGGGTCAGTCGGTCCAGGAAAAAAGAATGCTAAACGTTTCACCGAGCCTGTCCTTACAAATTAGCACAGAGCTCATCACATCCGCTCACCTACCTGCCTGCCTTACCAACCTTGCAACCTGGCCACTCACTCATTCACTCACTCACTCACTCACTCTTGCTTCTCTCTTCATTTGTTCTATCTATCGTGAACTTACTTACTCTCGCTCGTCACTCAATCTGACTTCTATTATTTTTGTTCTACCCTGAATTTACTTCTTCTACTCACTCAACTTTTCTATTTGTATTATCTCGGTATCATGACTTATTTCTCCTACAAACTCAAAACCTCTCTACCCCTTACCTTCCTTCATTTGTTTTATAAATTGTGAACATATATATTCTCTCTTCTCACTCAACTAATATACTCTTTATCCTTCTTCTCTTTCCATTGTTCAGTCTATCCATCAATACCAGTCATACAGGGGAGATTCTTTTGTTGGTGAATTGGAAGGTCTGTGATTCCTCCAAACTATGCCACGAAACAGATCCCATATTAGTACTATCGAGGGCATCTGTTTGTTTCCTGGCATTGTTTGGAGGAATCACAGACCTTCCAATTCACCAACAAGAGAATGTCCCCTTAATTCACTCCTGTTCCTTCCTCTCTTTCTCTACGTATACATAAATCCACTCATCCACTCACTCATTCCTACCATCAATAACTAAATAAACATCTCTATCCTTCCTACATACATACATCTACCATGAATGTATTGTTCCCCCTTACTCGTTCCTACTACTCACTCCAGCCCTCCTTCCTCCCTTCCTTCCTTCCTTCATTTGTACGATTTTCCACGAACGTATTCCTAACTCCCTTTTAATTAGTTAGCCTCTCTATACTTATCATGCTCTACTTTACTAACTTGAAATACGTTCTTTCGTTCATGAATATTGCACTAAGGATACACACATGCAGATCTATCTCGACAATATATTAACACATTATATACAATGAATAAATAAACACTTCATTACAGGCTATACAGTACTCAGTCCCTCATTGAACACCATGCACCAAATGTGTTCCCATAGGCTTCTGTTTTTCATTACCATACACACCAATTAATTTCCTGTACCAGTATTAAGAGGATAGTGATCAATCTATTAAGGGACCCTGTGATGTAGTCAGAAAATTGGAGATAAAATAATGAGTCCTTCAAATATTGCCACGAAACACACACACCTATACAGAAGGAGCTTGTTTCGTGGCATGGTCAGGAGGAATCAGAAGCCACCACCAATATTCATACACGATCATAGGGTCCTAAATTAATTATCTTATATCGAGGGCTAACTGTACTGTATTTACCAATTACTCATCTACCCTCCTCACTACTCATAACGTATCCATCCACAACCAACCCCCGGCACTTTAAGGGACCCTCCTGTGTGATGTAGTCAGAATATTGGAGGTAAATGAGTCCTTCAGATATTCCCACGAAACACCACCAACCATTATTGAAGGAAGTGGTTTCGTGGCATAGTCAGGAGGAATCAGAAGTCTCCAATTCTCATACACGAGCACACACAGGGTCCTTAAAAACTTCACGCCGGACTGACAATTAATTTTGGCGTCTGGGTTTGAGCATTTCCAAGACTCGCCCTCCGTTACCTTTCCTCAGAACTTTCCCGCTGCATTCTAGGTCTTCCGTTCAAGCTTTCCCGCCATTTCTGGGAGGGGGGAGTCGCACGCTTGCCCCACGAGTGTAGATTTCTTTTCTCTCTCTCTCTCTCTCTCTCTCTCTCTCTCTCTCTCTCTCTCTCTCTCTCTCTCTAATGAAAGAGTTGAAGAGGTGGGAACGAACCAAGGATTATAATGAAAAGCGTCCATCTAAATTTCACTCACTACTTGGAAAGAACGAATTACCTCCGCAAACGACATTGAAGGTTAAGTTTGTGTGTCTGTGAGTCTATGAACAAGATATTTCAAAATATATTAACCAATGTTTACGATATTCTGTGGATAGGTGGGATGTGTATCAAGAAAGAATTAAGTAAGTATATTTTGAAGGTATACTGCCACGTGTACAGCATACGGCCTCTAAACCCTAATAGCATCCACACGTAAGAACTCATACACAATGTTAATTAAGGGGAGAGTAATACATTTGACTACACTGGAGCGTCTTGATTCCTCCAAAGAAATAATCGTATTCTGTTGCTTGGAATAGTTTGGAAGAATCATTTGCTCCAGATTTACCAACACTGTACTACCCCTTAATTATAAGTAATAGATTGGTATATATATTGACAGAGACAGCCACCGAATCACTATAGTTTGTAATGTGTACTTGTACTATGTCAGCGGCGAAGTATTACGGACTTTATCAAGGAATACTGAATCATAAATGTTTACACCTAAATAGTTCCTATGGTATTTCTTTTCTGGCTTGGATTAAAACACTTAATAAGGACCCTGTGGTTGTGTACGAGACAATGTCACGAAACAAGCTCCTTCGATATAGGTGGTGTTTCGTGGCAATATTTGAAGGACTCACTAACCTACAATTTTTCTACTACATCGCGGAGTCCTTTAAAAGATAATATGCAAGTCTAAACAATAATTATGCGAGTAAAGTACGAATACATACACATCAACACAACTTTCTTTCAAACTCGGTATATTTGATTCAATTCTGTAATGCAATGTCGAGGGTTTCGGGAAATTAATCTGATTTCCAGAATCTCGAGAAAGGCGTTTTAGATAATTATGTGATACGATGCAATGTGTTTAAACGTACTGAAGGAATGAAGGTCACTACCACGAAAGACGTATGTTGATGATTATTATGTTTACCTGACCCCATCCAAATCCCAAACAAATATGCAATTAAGTAGGTATGATGTGAAATAAAGGAATTCTAAGGAATGACATAACATTTGTATCCGCGGCTGATCACATTCGCGATACATGATACACCTATGGTGGTGGAACATACCGTTAAGCCAAAGCAGTTCAAGCTAGTTTCATTAGACACAACATCCTTTGAAAAGTGCTGAGTAGCAGCGTGAGGGAATCTTCCATGCTGAGCTACTGATTGCTAGACTCACTCTGTAATTATCTATATGTTAATCTCTCTACTATAATCAACTCCATATTGTCATCTCTTATGTAGAGGAAGGGACAATATATTTTTACTCACTTTATTCTTATATAAACTCATATCTAACTTATCCATATTTCATATGTAAGCTTAGCATTGTAAATAGCATCATCGACAACCTGTCATCTAAGAAAGGGTGTGGCAGTGTATACCACGAGCGAGGACTACCAGAGAGAGAAGGCGCATTACACGCCCTGCCCTGGCGACAACAGGTTCACCTCCTACCTTATATTAGAGAGACACGAGTTGTCTGTATAACCTGTAACTTATATCTAATATACTCAGTAAATAGAGACAAGTCCACGAGTTTACTCTAACCCTTGAGTAACTAACTTGGTTCCCTAGGAAGACTAGAGTGGTAGTTTAGAGCAACGGTAAGTTGGCTTGAAACCAGAGGTCTACATCGGCGTAGTAAGTAATACTAGCCCGAGAGTAAGTAAGAGTTTCCAGCAGGTGTTTCCGAGAGAAGCTGTTGCTGAGCTTGGACGACCCCACGAGTACACATTGATGAACAGCAAAGTTAATTCTCAACACATGTGGTTCCCAGCAAACTTAATATCGGAACACGAAAAAGAATAAGGTAGATCAAAAAATTTGTGCTTATTTGCCACCATTAGCTATGTAATGAATAAATGTGCCAATGTCGATATTATATTGGGTGGAGAAGAACGCCTTGAAGCTAAGAATATAACTGACATTATTAACAAGTGATAATATCATCTTACGTCTCCCAAGAATTGCGCTGCACTTCACTACAGTAAATGTCAGGCTTCTACTCGCTACTGTCATATGTAATAATGAAACCACTGTTGTTGTTGTTTACGTGAGTGTAGGTGCCAATACACACACACACACACACACACACGTGCAACATTCTAGCTAAATGCCTATCGACCATGAGTGTGTGTGTGTGTGTGTGTACGTCTGACTCTCTGCGTATGTCTGACTTTGTGCGTGTGTGTGTGTGTGTGTGTGCGTGAGGGGGTCAGGGGGGTACTTGTCTGAGGCCACGTCCCACACACGGAGCCACGGACAGACACATTCACGAGGTTCACGCCATTCCCTGTTGGACTGTACAGGGAGACGGACGGCTCACTCTCTCGCTCCTCCTGGTTCTCTCTCATCCTCTCTCCACACTCACAACTTTCGTCCACGCTCCACATTTTTCATATACTGTACTCGCATGTGCCTTTGTTTATCTCTGCCAGTACGTATAGTTTTTTTTTTATTCCTCGAGTAATATTTTCTTCATAAACTTTCTCGCACCCTTCTAGCTTCCTATCACAATTCGTAAAACAACACCTTCACTATTAACTCTAGAAAATTGCTGAAGAGAGAAGCCCAACGATCGATCCTTCGCTCTACAACAGCAAGTTTTAAATCCACTCAGTGACACGGACATCGCCTGGACAAGATAAGACTCATCATAAAGTAATAATATCTCGTGAAAAGAAGTGATGCGCTAGAAAACGACACGAGTAAGACAAAGTGTACAGTGCTACTTAAGTTACTACAGCGAGTCTTGGGTAAAAATGCCTAAACTTCAACTTGATTTTTTTTTTTTTTTTTTTTTTTACTTTTCCAAACCAAGTCAAAGTTACACCACACATGTATACAACTTGGTTAATTATTTACATTTCACTTGGATCTACTCAAACCATGTAAATAACTTGTAAAGAATCCAATGCATTTTTAAGGGCGAGAGGAAAGAATGAATGAATGAAACTGAAATGTTATGAAAGGTGAACGGGGGTTTTCTTTCACCCTCTCTTACCTTACTTTATTATCTTATCTGTCAACCAGCTAAGATAACCAAGTAATAATGTGTGTTGGGCAAAGATGATGAGAAGGAAGACCTATAAGATGATGCGATAAGGTGAATGGATGGCTGTGTAAGAATATGTGGATTAGGAACGTATGAAGCAAAAGAACGTGTTAATCATTGGCAGAAGTGGAAGAGTTTCACTGATTGTTGCGCAGGTTAGTGCTGGTGACAATTTGTGGAATGGCTTCTTTCATAAAGGTTTAATTGAAGGGACTTTTGTCATATATGCAAAATCTATCGAGGGGGGAGCCGATAATGCCGTGGAGGGGGAGTGAATGTGAGTCGATAAGTTGGTAGACACACTTTCTAACACATGGTCCTGTACTTTGTTGTGATATTTTGGGCCATATGCATGAATATCCAAGGTGTTGACAATGCCATGGTGCCTGTATAATGGCTGTATTGTTTGTCTACGGAGTCATCGTACCAGTACCAAGCCACCGTATGCACTATGAATGTTCTTGAATATGATCCTTTGTGTTATAATTCAGGCTACCTTAAATTCACCATAATTATGTCACATACTGTACACTTCGACATCAAAAATCACCCACACGTCAAAATACTTCGTTCTGTGACTCAAAAGTTATGTACCGGTAAGTGGTGTATTACTTTAACTGTGTTTTGTAAATAGACTGTCGTTGAAAAGACTGGTTGTGCCAGTGTAAGTTATGAATATTTTATTATTGTGTAATAAATATGGTATAACTTGTTCTAATGTGTATACCTACCTAACAAAATCTGTGCTAATTTTAAAAGGTATATTTCTTTTGTAATGCAATGCTAGTTTTGAAAATGACCCAACCTCAACTATATGCAGATGGGTAATATACTGTTTCATAATGTACAGTAATTCCTTTGTGGAAGTGTTTATGGTGAAGTTTGATAACTGTTAACTGTATGTGACTGTACAGTATATGAATCCTCTAATACACAATTGAGGTAAGATACAAGTGATACACACACCAGTACAGTATTGAGTAAAGCAGGAGCAGGATACACATCACATGTGGAATGTGAATCTCTTATTCAATAGGAATGTTTCAGTAACATCTTCTCAAATAATGGTAACAATCAGAGTGTGAATATATAATACCAGGCAAGTGTACTGTATCGATATGTGACATGATTCCGTACTAGGCTTTAATGTAGATATTGATTCAGGATATAATGAAGCCAGAGAAAGCTTCAAATACTCCATCCATTCACAATGCAGCATCCTACAAATGGCATGCCAGTGACCTCCTTAAAACAAGTCACTCTCATCGCCAGCTCTGTCCACCTTCCCTATCTCACTGATATTGTTCCCTGCAGTTTCACTTTAGCCTTCTATTTCCAAACATTCTATTCCAATCTACTACAGTAATCTGACATTTTCTTAATACAGGTCACATAAAAGTTGCACTGATAAACATATTTCTTAATACCATTATGATGCGCGTCAAATATCAATCAATCAATCAACCATTCTGGAGGACATCCTGTAAATTATAGACTATAATATTATAGAGGGTACAGTATATAAAGGTAACGAGATGGTCAGAGTACTGTACTCTACAGGGAACTTACCTTGCCATTTCTGGTGTTTCATATACTTACCAATCACCAGTGACGTCTTCAGGACATGATTTATTATAAATGTGGCTATTAACAATATATAAATCAACCACATCTTGAGTTACATGCAACAAAGAAATAAATGAAAAAATTGCCATCAGTGGATTTGCCAGTATTTTAAACATCATGAATATATTGGGTGTACAGCATACAGTTGTCCTATAAGTTTAAACCATCAGCTGTACCAACAAAGTTAATCTTGAATGCATTGATAATTACCTAAGGGAAATTCAAGCAAATGTGTGAGCTGAGTCAAACATACCTAAAGTAAACATCCTAACTTGCAAAAAACCCTACTTTCTAAATGAACTAAATTAATTCTTGTATCACACTGCACTAACAATTGAGACCACTTAACCCTTTCACTACTCTAGGTAAAGTATCAACAATGGGTATCTAAATATTTTCTACAGCACATCAATGAGAGGGTCAGCACCAACAAATAAATTTCAATATAAATAAACATCATTCAACTACTGTATGCAGATGGTACTGAGTTCCTTGTCAACAGAAGCTGTTAAGAATGAAATGGTATGTTAAATGCACATGAGCCAAGGAATCATGAAGATGAAGAGTGTAACAGGTTAGCAACAAGTCCTTAAACCTCCTTTAATACAAATCCTTCCTTCAAACACATTTCTGAAGATTATTGTATGAATACTGATTTGTATAAATATGAGAGAATGCTCTTGTATTCCATGCAATTTCTGCAATTACAGTAGCAAATTTCTAGGTGGATTTTGTATAATTTTAAAATTATATTCACATTACTGGAATAAGTAAATATTTTCTTTTCTGAATCAAAGAATAAGGGTGGCCCTTTTGCAAACACAATGGTCTTATGAATGGCAGAATACAAGTGGTAGTGGTATACAAAAATTTATTTTAAATCCATAAAAATATTTAATACTGTACAAAGCTGCAGACATTAAATGTACCGGAAAAAGATGAAATAGTAAGGAGGATTTGTTTTTTAATGACTGAAACTGGAAGTATTTTTCAAATAACATACTTATGTTGGAAGGGAAAACCATTGCTATGTATTGTGTGTTTTCAGTTACGACACCAAACTTCTGGAGAAAGAAATAAAGCACCTTCAAAGGCAAGCTATATTATGAATGATCAACACTAAAGAACTGATGCTATGAGTTTGGACCAGGTTAAACCTCTGCTGTGATAATGTTCCTGTAACATTATACTATACACAATCTAATACAAAAGGTGAGATGTGAATACTATTTTTACAGATGCTTTCTCAAAAAGAACGATGTGATGAACATGTCAGTATGGTTGATTTACACCTAAAAATTCTTGTAAAATATTGACCATAAGAGGAACTGCAGAGGACTGTACTTACTCCAAATTCATACTGATATTTAGAGAATGTTTACTTTTTTTATGATATGAGTATGAGTGGGATCCATGAAATGTTTTGTTACCTACAAGGATTATGCAGTATAGTAAATAAAAAATCCATGTATCAGAGAAATAAAAGACAAACTTCACATAAAATCTTTTTTAACCCTTATGTGCCAATCCAGGTTTTCCATACCCTGGTGAATTATGTACATGAATAATTTAGTCTTTGATGCAAAGTAAACACAAATTTAACTGTTTCAGTCAAAGGCATTTCAGTTTTACCATACTATACTGCCTACTTTCATTAGTTCATGCAGATCACTCAGGACAGAAGGTGAGTAATTCATTTCCCTTAATCTTTTAGTCTAAGGACATCCTTCAGCACTTGAAGAACCTTTAAGACAAAAGAGCTGAACACTACTGATAACAAGTTTTTACCTCAAGACTTTATTGAGAGTAATGCTAAACAATTTTAATTTATAGTGACTGAGCACCAGAGGAAGAAAGAGAACTGAGAGAGTGTATTGTTCCAGAATACTGTCTATTGGTGAGACTTGGCCTACTGCATTCATAATGGCCAGACGGCATGAGCACAGGGTGATGAGAAGAGCTTTTTAAGGATGCAAGTTGACATAACTATCATGGTCTGTGTGAGTAACAGAAGGATGTGCAAAAACATTGTCATTTACATAGAACAATGTGACTAACTGAATTCAGAATGTAAAATTAAGATAGTACAGTATGAGTATAAAAAATAAGTGACTGAAAAAGCAGAAGGTGGAAAATATAGAGTAATCTAAAAGTTGCATTGCCATGGCCACCCACTACTGGGGAGTCCTCAGGAGACAACTAGGTGTCACCAATACAATATGGAAGGACTGCAGCCGACCTTGTGTGGATCCAAGCTTGGGCTAATATATCCATCATTTCACTAAATACTCCCAATACCTGTCTAAAGAGATATCTGTATTTATAGAACACTATCAACTACAGTACTCTATTTTCTGGTGACATTACCAACATACAGTACTAAATTCATCATCAATACCCCATTTCCCTTTTTTCAAGGGGTGGGGAGGCTCTAGCATCAGAGCAGGGCCCCTGAAAGGCAAGGGGTCCAGCTCTGAGACGATTTGAACTCTTAGATGGGGTTGTTAGAGAGCAGGGATCCCAACCCTCACTCCTTCCCCAGTATCGTAGGGGATATGAGGCTGACTGCACCATACTAAATTTTGATATAATAATTAAATGGAGACTTTCTAGTCACCTCGGATCCAGTTAAGAGTCACAACTCACAGTATTTTAGAATCTTATTAACAAAGTATCTTATTATGTCATTAACCAATTCACAACTTGGATAAAATATCTGTTGTAATGGAATTTTTAACTCTTTCACATCAGGGGTGCTTGTAAATTTCAGCTGTTTTTAACTCTTGCGGAAGAGCTTTGAGAACATTCGCATAAAAAGATTTTAGAATTTAGAGATGTATTTCTTGCAGTCAAATTTAGTTTTATCATCAGTTCTACCCTATTCAAAACTCTTCTTGTGTATCCAGTGTCTCAGTCTCTTACGGTTTATATCTCATATTCATATTCTCTTAAACTTAGTAAGAATGGTAATAGGCAAAGTATGGTGTTATCTCCTGATTATTAATTCACTTTTATTCAATGGGGAATTGTATTGTAAGCTATCAATTAAATTCACTGTAAAATTACTGTAGTATATCCTATGAATAACTCTCAAGCTTAGAGGAAATTGTACTACAAGCATCTACTTAACTATCATTATAGACAACATATATGATGATACTCTCAGGATGTTATAATATGGAACATTAATTCCACAAAGTTTACACAGAATCAAAGCTAAAAACCTACAAGTTGTCATGTATGAGAGAGCAGGGATGTCCTGTCACGGTCATAAAAACTCATATAATCCTCCTCTACTCCCTAACATGTGGCTCAACCCCATTATGCACCCTGTACATTGTACTCCCTGTCCCCAACCCCTTTCATCCCATCATGACTTGTCACACATAAAGAGGTAAGCCAAATGGATGGAATAAAGAGGATGAACGTTTCCTATGATCAATGACGTACACAAGTTCTGGGTAATGGCTATACTGTATACCACGACAATGTACAATAACATTTAGAAGCTCAAAGACTGATAAACGACAACCGGTGTTTGATCCACCATATTCATAGACCTGCGCAACTACAACCCACATTTAAAAAACAGTATGGTAACATACCAAACTTTTAGCTGAAATTTTAGGTCACACAACTCAAGGTGGTATCTCGTATAGTGAATCAATAAATAGCATCAAGTTACATTCCTAAATATAACTTTTCATCATACTAACACATAACTACCTTTTATAATCAATCTAAAATCTATTAACTTTTATCGTATATTATGACATCAGCTCACACACCACATGTAGCCCACTTATTAAAAAGGAAACTTTATGTGATTTCAACCACAAATAATATCACTGGATTATAAGGGACTTTGTATAGTGCAAATTATGTCTGCACAAATACAAACTGGTACACATCATCAATGTTAATAATTATAAATACATGTACTGTATATAATTCTGGCAAATCCACTTTATGCCACCAAACAGAATGACTACTTAAAATAAAAGAAAGAAGCAGTAATGGAAGCACTTTTACCAAGAGAAAACACCCACCGGCACTCCACTCTCGGACAGGAAGAGTAAAGTCATCTGCCACATGCAATCAGTACAATTAGTTACCCAATAATTTTCTGGTTCTAACTATGGTAGTTTAATATTGGGATACATTTAAACATTACCTGATAAACATCAAAATATTCACACATTATTAGTTTCTGTTAAGCTGCAATACTACAAGAATTAAATTACTTATTTTACAAAATAAGAGCTGTCCTACCCCTTTAGTAAGATGCCAACTGTTTAAAATAGTTTGGCATTATATATTTTTGTTAGCATTGAATAATTTCCCTCGTTGTAAGGAAATCCCACATACCTAAGAGTTAGAGACCTAAAACAGGAATGCTAATGATTCACCATCACTTTGAATCTAAAGTTCACCAGCATCCTTCCTTAACTAAACCTGATGTATGAACAGAGGACCTGAAAGACCATCTAGCAAACACTTTTTTCTTTGATTCCCATCATATTTGTAAGCTGCTTAGACATTTATGCCTACTCAAGACCATTAGAGGCATCTCCTTTACTTGAGTAATCAGTGGCTGCAACAAGAATTTCATTTTCTTCTGCTTGATTTTCATTGCCTACTTCTGACTGTAAGCCATGAAGTAACTTTCCTATGACTTCATGCAACTGGCCACTTCCTTGAACATTAAGCTCAAACTCTTCATTGTCATAAGAATGAATTTTTAAAATCATATCTTCTGATTCATCTAAATCTTTAAATGGACAAGGAGCTCCATGGACAGATTTCGGCTGAGTATGAGTGAATTCTCTTTCTTCGTTAAGATCTCCCCTATTTTCTTCAGACAATGAAATTGGTTCAGCAACAGCTTTACTTGTCAGCAGAGGGTCACTAGCAGCCTGACCTGTTTCTCTATCTGCAAGCTCCTCATCCATCAACTGTGATACAACTCTTCCAACAATGCCATTAAATGAGCCAATTGGCCCCAGATGATAGACTGCCGAGGTTTTCAACTGTTCAAAGTTACCAAGATCCTGTTCCTCTGTTGTCCCATGAAACTGTTGCGACACGTGCAATGAGCTGTAAATGTCAAGTTCCTCACCTGACGCATGACTAATTATAGGTTTTAATGTTTGATGAGTTTCTACAACCCTATCGGATTCCTTGCCAAACATTAGCTCCTGAGTTTTTTGAGGAGTAAAGTGAAGAGAACTGTCACCGTCATAACTGTCTGAAGAAGGAAGGTTTGAATTTATTGGCTCAACCATTGGAGTTTGTAACCCAGTGCTCCTTCTCAAACGATGACCGTCTTCAGACTCTGAATGACTTACACTACTACTATTATCATTTACTGGGTTTTCAAGTTGTTGTGGTGTAATGTCACCATGTGTTCCATTACCTCTTGCAGCTTCTGCACCATTTGTGACTGTAGTTTCTGTGCTATTATTTAGTTCTTTTGACTTGCCAGTACTTGGAACCTTTACATTACGAGGAATTGAATGTTGATCTCTAAATACCAACGTTTCACTGAAATTATGTGTCCTGGAGGCATCAAACTCAGAATCTTCTAAAACTTCCTCAGTACTAAAGGAATGATTTTGTACTGAATTATTAACACTTAGAAAAATGTAATCAGTGTCAGCAGAGTAATTCTGAGCAGCAACAGCATCTTCAGAAGAAATATAGGGTTCTACTTGTCTACTTAGAGCTGAAGCATGTGACAAATCTTCTATTCCCACAATTATACCCTCAGAATCAGTGTCGTTTGCTTGGGATTCAACTGGAAAACTCATTTCTCTTTCAGAATCGATAAAACTCTGGTCTCCTTTGATATTGATATTATGCCTTAGAGAGTTTGGGTCTTCTCTCATTTCTTCAAACTGTGGGTCACCTTCTACTAAACTGGAAGTTCTTGACACTTCTTCCGTGGGAGCCTCTGCTGAGATACTACCACCAGTTCTGGCAGATATAAATTCACTGACATGAGAATGATCACGAGTAAGTTGTGGGATGGATGAAATTCCCTGCAGGAGCTTGAAAATGTTGCTATTTCCCTTAATATTTAGTTCAAATTTTTCACTATCTGCATTTAGAGAGACTTGTGCACCTTCTGCTCTCATCAGCTCTATCAGAGGGCAAGATCTTCCTAACTGATAATCTCTATTATTACTTGGTTCCTCTTGAAATACAGAATTAGTACTATGAGAGGGAACCCTGGATTTACCTGCCTGATGAAAATGATCCTGACCAGCTGATCCTATAGAATTGGGACCATTTAATGTGGATAGCCTCTCAATAGTACCACTACCAACACCACTATCTCTCACTTCTGTGTGAGGTACCTGGTAGCTATTTCTTGATCTGATGTAAGAGGGGCTTACATGAGCCTCACGATGAAGAAGATGCATCACTTCTGGTGAAATACTCCTCATAATAATGGAAGGCCAATACTTACTGTAAATCTGGGAATCTCTGTAATTTACATTATTGTGGTTTGTGTCACCCTGATTACCTATACCTTGCTCTTGTTCTCTGTCCCAACCTTCAATCAATGACTCTTCATCCCTTATTAATGGTTGTGCAGTACCACTACTACCAGAATGTTGCTGTTCATGTGGGTTAGTAACAAAAGATACCTGGTGCAAGTTGACAGGGAACCACACAACTTGATTTCTTCTATGACCAAGGACTATTGGGAAACTGAAGTACTGATTGCTTGTAGGAGAATAAATATTGAAAGTATTTTGTGGCAACTGAGGGCGTAAACTAGGAATGTCATTGTTTCTGTAGCTACCTGGGGGAAAGCACACCAGCTGCTTCTTGCTCCAGGGTCCATCTAGACGACTGTTATTCTCATCCCAGCCAACTGCTCTCATGCTGATGGACACTTCATTCTGTTCCTCAGAGCAGCTGATGTTCAAACCAGAGATGTTTGTTGACACACGACCTAAGAACCCCAAAGTAGCTAAATTAGCTTTAATGTGCTGGTGAAATGAAAAAGCCTCCTTACACTGTAAAGACATCAGAAGACAAGGGAAGTGACTTAACTGTATGTTAGAAGGAACATTGATTCTGAGTAAAGCAAACTTTCAAGGGTTGAAATATACATGGTGTGAATGGGATTCTGGAAAACAGAGGCACGTAAGGGATGAAATGATTGAATCATAATGACAATACTTATATGATGTCTAGGTCAAGTTAGGGAGCCTCAGTGATCTGGCATATATTTCTGGTACAGACACTGGGGATCCAAGTTCAAAAACAGAAAAACTAAAGATATAAATAGATTAAGAAGAGAATAACTGAATGATCAGTGAAACTAACCACACACATTCACTCCTACTTTAAAACCCCTAAAATGTTTTGCTACCCCTCTACAATAATACATCCCTAACAAGGTTGTTACATAGACAGCTATTCTGGGAACTCGCATTATAAAACTGGGATGCCAATCCTAACTAAGAGATACTCCTTCTGCAAATTTCTCACTTTAAATTCTATGATACACCCCTACACACTTTCTTTTGTTTCATCCACTTCCATTCTTTGCATTTAAGTACAGTCGGCAGCATAAGTTCGCTTCATTTCCACCTGTGTATGTATTAGCTATAGTGATGCTGTAATACAATTTTAATGCAGAGATAACATATATAGTTCTCATATGGTAAATTACGTATGTTGTTGGAATAAAAAACTGGTTCAGAATGCAACTATCTGGTCATACAAGCAATATTAAGTACATGAGATGGACGCGAATTTATGCTGCCGACTGTACAATCACTTTCCAATTCATACCAGTTTTTTCTAGGCCTTCCTTCATGCATCATATTATTAACTCATACAAACCTTTTCTTCACCTTACAGTACTATTGCACATGCTCTCCATAAGCCCTAAGTCCTCATACTGTCACACACTTTTTTACACTTTCTTGTCAATTGACTACCTAACCTAAACCACACATATTTGTCACTGAATAGCTGAGGAATTTCTCCACAGGAATCATAAAAATATATCAATGGGAAAATAATAATGAGACAAGCAAAGTGAATGCTAATTGCTGACTTTACTAATAGCTTCTTATTTGTAGGTGCAGTTAACCTTTAGGTACAAGTTACTTTTATGTGACAAATGAATATGACAAAGAAGCACTACTCACCAGCAGATATCTCTTGGATGTGAGCAGTTCCGTTGACTTTGTAGCGCAACTCAAAGGAACAGTTGGGTCCATTACAGTCATCGAAATCCCACCCCACCTCACTGTTACTCATCTGTTCTATAGCTCCCATTTTTCCGGGCTCTGAAACACAGAATAGTAACATGCATATAAACACACAAACAAATCCATTCATGCATGAATACACACACATATGATTATGTAAATGATTTACATGAATATCTATTATGGTAAAATACTTGAATGCTTAGGTAATGATCAAAAGGAAATGTGAATGTAAACTAGAAAGATAATATACTGCAGAAGTCATTACGTATCAGCGTGTTTTGTGAAGTTTGTGGTTTACTAGTAAAATCAGAAACTTTGTGACAAGTGGATTTTCATTTATAACAAATTTTATTTAATGAATCATATATGATAAGTCATAACTCATTGGCATCATCAAGACCCCATTTTCCTTTCTTCAATATATGAAGCAATAAGTGTAACATTCCAGGTACAACATGCAATACCTACACAGGATATGACTGAAACAGACATAATATTATGCTCTGGTATTTCAACCTCACCTCACAGTTGGAGATTATGTTCTTTTCAAAAACTACAACATTGCTTTTTCTCCATACTCACTATCAATCCCTACTTCAAAGCACATCTGAATTCCCTCACCAAGCCTTGCTGCTCCAAATCATACTTAAAGCCACTAACATTGTACAGTACAGAAATTTAAAAAAAATGTCACCCCACTCATCTCACCAATGTCACCCTAGCAAACACACTTGCGTTTCATTCTTTGCATTATATATATGAAAGAAAATATTTAACACAGGGCTTTAGAGCACAGTGATATTTCTATTCCAATGATAATTATTACTTTTTTTTTATCCCTGAATTATGCGAGTTTTCCTTTTGCATCTTATTATATATGGCAGTCAAGTATAAAGTCTAACACAAGAGATGTTTTGATAGTTAAAAACAGTCAATGTTCAAGCACAACCTTATACTGTGTTGCCAAATAAACACCTACTTCCAATGTTTGTCCTGATGTTGATAAATCCTGCTTCATCACTGCACAGCCGCTCCTCTTCTTGCCTGCCTGCACAACAAGCCCTGACTTTGAAAGTATAATCCGTCCAGGCATCCAAGTTTGTGAAGTTGTGCTGCAAAAGTTATAGGAAAGAGTTGAATTAGACAACCTGATAACAATAAATTTTACAAGTTGCATTGAAAACAAGGAATAATCATCCAACCCTACCTCAACACACTTAATGCCTGGTTCACCACAAACAGCCTTAAAATAGCACACACCAAGTCAACTGTCACCCTTTTCAGCAACTGGAACGCTGAACACCGCTACAAACCACACCTCACCATAAACAACATACCTATACCACACACACACACACACACACAAAATATTTGGCATAACAATACATGTATGTAACTTAAGCAACATATCACAGATATAAAAAAAATGCATGCCACAACTTAATGCCCTCAGATCACTGGCCAGCACAACATTTAGATACAACAAAGAAATCACAATCACAGTGTACAAACAATATATCCAATCAGTGACGGATTATGCAAGCCCTGTCTGGGCCTCAAACCTCACTGAGACTCACCTCAACAACCTTTAGACCATACAGAACAGAGCCCTAAAGACAATCACAGGCTGCACAACTACCACACCTACAGACCACCTACACTTTGAAACCACAGTCCTCAAGAACAAGGACCACCTTGACATGAGAGGCACACAAACACTTGTTGCAGCCTCCACAAATCCACACCACCAACTATATTACACGGCAGAACACCCACACATACCAAGGAACATCAAAACAACACCCAGTATATGTTATATACATAACTACTATCATTTCTTACACCCTGCCCACCCTAAACAAGTCTCCAGAAACATATCCATACTCAAATCACTCCCCAATCTATCCAAACACTAAAAAACAACACTCAGCTGCTTGCACGGCCTCTTGACATCCACCCATCTGAATCCTCCCTTCCCCGTGAGGACAGAGTCCATCTGGCCAGGCTGCAATGTGGCCACCACACAGCCCTTCTGACATATCAGAAGCTGGATGGAGCCATTGTGTATGCCTGTCCAGGATGCAACATAGCACCCTACACTATTTAACACATTATGGAAAACTGCAATGAACACAACCACACTCGTCAACAACACAACATACACTCTCTGAGGGCACTGTGGAAAAGCCCGGTTCAGCCCATGACCTTCCTCAAGGGCTCGGAGCTGTTAGGCCAGACAGCTTGAACAACATCATCAACAATCCCTCCAACTTTTCATCCTTAGAACCTGATATGTTTTCCAATGAGAAAAGGCTACATGTGTAATACAATCTTTAACTGTTACCTCTAAAACTGAATAGCTGTCCTGCACTCATTTATGAGAACACAAAGAAAGTGGACAGATACTTCTGTCTCACAAAGTTTTGAGCAGTGAATCAGAATTCCAACCTACCGTGGCTTCTTCTGATTCAGTGAAAACCGTGGCAGACCCAACATATGGGTAGTCACCTCCAACCTCATAGGCAATAATCTTGCCATTACGGTCTTCAGGCCGAGGGGGATTCCATGTCAGTAAGACCCAACCTTGGCCTTTCTCTGTGTCTCTCATTTGCAGGGGAGGCCCACTGGGTTCTGTAGATAAAAGAAAGTTATATCACATGAAAATGACAGTGTTGCTGTATAGAAATGGTTAATCTGAACTTGCTGGGTGTCTTAAAAGTACATAAAAAAAACTGATATAAATTGCAAGATTCATAATCTAACATATTTTGGTTTTATTAACATATATCTATTGTTGGCAGATTACAGGGGAGTTTGAAGGCTGATGAGCATAAGAACATAACAGAATGAATAAGAAAAAATCATTCGAGGAGGAACCTTCAGTGATGGTGTTTTGCTTCTGTCTCTGACTTGCAAAAACAGTATCTAAAAGTTATTAAAAGAGGCTCGTTTAACCAGTGGCATTTCTTTACACAGTTTGGAAGCTATTTGTCTGTGGCTTTCCCACTAGAGTTGACAGTATCTGGCTAGAGATAGAAATAGAATGAGTATATCACAGTCATTTGTGAGTAAGTAAACATAAGAAACTGGACTGAAGAGTGATTTATGGTTGAACTGTGTTATGTGAGAAAAATTGGAGACTAAACTATTTAGTAATTGTAATATGTAAACTGTTAGCTAGACTATTGATGATATACGTACTGTCAGGTTCTGTGGTAACACTCAGGGTGCGACTCCAGTGACTGAGTCCCACATCAGTCAAGGTCGCAATACTAAAGGTGTAGCGGGTATAGGGTCGCAAATTTTCCACTACTTTTCTTGTCACAGACTCTTTGTTGATCAATACAAACTCCTCTGCAAAAAAAATTACAAAAATAACATGTTACTCTCATTTCCATTTCCAATATTATTGCACAAAATTGATATTGTATTGTGAAAAGAAAAATTGATTTACTATCAAAGAATATGGCCAATACATATAGAAGAGCATGACAACAAGTAAGTAAGATGACAGCATTTAGTAAAGGAATGAGGAGAGGGAGGGGTTGTTGTTGTTGTTGTAGTTCCTCAAGCTGTCTGGCTGAGCAGCCCCAAGCCCCTGAGGAAATGCTTTCCCACAGTGCCCTCAGAGTGTATGTTGTGTTGTTGATGAGTGTGGTTGTGTTCATTGCAGTTTTCCATAATGTGTTTAATAGTGTGGGGTGCTATGTTGCATCCTGGACAGGCATACACAATGGCTCCATCCAGCTTCTGATATGTCAGAAGGGCTGGGTGGTGGCCACATTGCAGCCTGGCCAGATGGACTCTGTCCTCACGGGGAAGGGAGGATTCAGATGGGTGGATGTCAAGAGGCCGTGCAAGCAGCTGAGTGTTGATTTTTAGTGTTTGGATAGATTGGGGAGTGATTTGAGTATGGATATGTTTCTGGAGACTTGTTTAGGGTGGGCAGGGTGTAAGAGATGATAGTACTGTATTTGTATATGATAACATATACTGGGTGCTATTATGATGTTCTCTGACATGTGTAGTGTAGTGGGTGGTGTGGGTTGTGGTAGCTGTGCAGCCTGTGATTGTCTCTGTTCTGTATTGTCTGAAGGGTGTGGGTCCAGGGTTGCTCTTGATGTCTTCGGCTAGAAGGAGAAGCCGAGAAATGACACCTGGAGAATCATTTCTAGGTGATGAAAAAAATGTGTGACTGTGTATGTTGTGTGAGGGTTGAGGTATTGCCCAGGTGACTGAAGCCATTCCCAGGGACTCGAGCCCCCAAGATTTTGTGGCGGTTTGGCCTCCTTGGCTTCCTTCCTTGGTAGCTCTGGGGGGTGGTCCCATGACATAGATGCAGCCACTCCAGGACCAGAGAAAAGGGTAATATAAAGTAGTGGTGAGGGGGACAACTCTACCCAAACCTGAACATGGCATGCAAGAAAAGCTCCAAAGGAATAAGTGGTTATGATATGATATCCTGGCAACTTTTGTCACTCTATCATCAGGTGTACATTACTAACCGTCAGCAGAGGAACAAGTGGTGTTGACAGAGGGCACACGGCAGTATGAGATGTTGAATCCTCTGGGGTCAGCTGCTTGTGCTTTGCAGTTCAGCTCCCACCGCAGTGCAACCGATGTTGAAGTACTATAATTTATAGAGAAAAGGCATCAGTAATTGTGGTCAACTGTACAGTAGGAATATACATTATAAGTATCGTTTCATAAATAATCCTCTTAAACATTATTACAGTATACTGTACTTATAAATAACAAAATACTGTAGTCTTTTTAACTACAGCACAGTACCAATTACAAAGTTATGTTTTGTTCTACCAAGGGCTTAAAGAAATAGTGAAATATCTTTTGCTATATTAATACAAAAAATTATCCCCATCATGGTGTGAGTCGTATGGGATAATGGTTGTGTTCTGGCAATCGATCAATTTTCTTTTCAATAAATAACCTGAGGCAATATTATTGCAATTTACTCATTTATTCCAAGTTCTATATACTGAAATCTAATTTTACCATGAATTTCTATAAACACACCTTTTGATTTACCTAGAAAATGTCAATAACTGATATTTTATATATACTGACATATCAGTTTGGTTCAGTGCCATAATAGTACTATACTTACATATAAGAATGGGTAAAGTCTTCAATTCTGGGGGGTCTGTCACCATGGTTGGCAATGCAAGAGCTCCATTTTATTCCACTGGATGAATTGTGCGACTCAAGAGAGATTCCAAACATGTAGCGCCCGGAGCTGTCAAAGTTGGTCAGGTTCTCGGCACCAGACGTTGGGTTGTCAAGCACCTTCCAATTCAGCTTTGTCTGTGGTAGTAGAAGTGAGTCATGATCAACTTTGCTGGGTCAGGTTTGGAATAGGATAGTGTTATTATTCCATTCTTGGATATAAATGTAACATAAATGAAGAATATTTTCCATACCTCCCTTCTGCTTGGGCCCAATTTATACACACCTTACAGGAGTTTTCGTATTCAAGCTGCTTGCACCAGTAGATTGTGACAGACTCCACGTGGTCCCTCCACTCCGGAAGCCGCCACCTAACACTGTATGTGATCTTGCCGTGTCCCTGGTATGCTATCACCCTGAAGTAAGGTGGTGTCCGGAGGATGGCCGACATTTCAGGTACCACAAGTGATGACGTGAGGTTAAGTTCTTCTGGGAAGCCCTCACTATTGACGGGCATCACCTCAAACCTGCATGAGAGGTTACAATATTTCTGGGTCTTAAAATGGTTAAAACTTTGAGTTCTATTCTGTACTATCATTATTACTATACTGGTATAGTAGTATGGTGAAAATTATTAAATACAGTATACTGGATGCAAAAGGCAACTAAACTAGATCTATCTATCTATAGCTCTGACGTCTCGTTCCCTCCGGGAACTTCCTCCAGGCAGAAGTGTCTCCAGTTATCCCTGTTCCAACATTCCCTCCTTACTTGGTTAAATCCTACTCTGCTCCTCACGTTTCTCTCCCTTACATACTCTTCCACTCTGTTCTGCCATTTAACTGGTGGTCTGCCTCTCACACCAGGTCCCAAAACTTCACTTCCATACACCTTCTTTACAAACTCCTCACCTTGCATTCTCTCCAAATGTCCAAACCACCTCAATGTATTACACTTCACTCTCTCAACCACTCCACACTCGATACCAATTGTCTTCTCACTCATACCACATCTCTCATGCACACTCTCATTACTTTCTCCATCCCACCTGGTAAGTCCACATGCTCCTCTCAAGTAACTCATTTCCACAGCACCTATTCTAGACTGATGAGCCTTACTCCATGTCTATGTCTCTGACGTATATGTCAGTATTGGCAGAATTATACTATTTCTCAGTCCCCTTTTCACTTCCATACTCACACTTCTACCCTTCATAATCCTTCCCAGTAATCCTATGACCTGTCTACCCTTCACTGATCTCTCCCTAATTTCTCCTAATTTAGATACCCTTAATAATATACCATAAGAGGATATTGCTATTTATGACTCATAATGCTTCTGACAAAACCATATACAGTACATACAATAATCATTCCTCATGTAAAATCAAAATAATACAGTACAAACAATATATAATCCCAACAAAGTATAAATCTGACAAGAAAAAGCATAACAGTCATATGAATCAGTACTTTACCTGTAGGGAATGTCATTTGATAAATTTCTTAGTATATGAAATGTTTCAGTGACACCGTCAACTTTGCTCAGCGGACTGAAAAGAGAAAATTTATTTTTCAAAGCATATTCTATAACATTACTAGATTACTATAACATAGCTGGATTACAAATTCATATATTATTTTTCAAACAAACACCTTTTCGATTTTTAAACAGTTTTATACAGCTTGCTTAATGGCACCCATAATACGGAGTACAGTACAGAAAAACAAACATCTTTCAAAATTTGTTGTTTGAGTAATAAAAATTAAAAAATAAAATAAAAAAACTAACCTGCCAAACCTGCCATCCCTCTCATTATAGACGGTGATAGTATAATGGAAGTTGGGTGCATTCCAGTAGAGTGGGTCAACTTCCTGCCACATGAGGTTGATGTTGCGGCTGTACCTGGTCTCCTCAACTACGAACATCCCTCTCGTGGTCTTGGGAGCCCTTGTTGGACCTACAGAAATTAAAAATAGAAATAGAACAAACAGTTGAATAATAAAGGGACTGGATAGTATTGTATATCACTGTACAGTTAGCCACAGGAATTCTTACATAGGCTATTTGGAGAGGTCATTATTATGGAGGTTACTGCAATGAATGGTCTACCAAGTGACTCAGTGATTGCAAAACAACAAACCTAATACATAATGTTGTGTTGAAGTTACATAGTCTAACATTTTCTGTATGTTGTAGATCTTCGAAAACAACAGCGAATGTACAAATTCTTGTGGCCAATAGCACAACTACAATTTGACTCAACCATGACTTACCATTCTTTAGGGGACACAAATTCAATACAGTACATTCAAACCTTTAAAATCAAAGGCCAGCAACAGTGAAACACCACCAGTACATGAAAATCATAAATAAGGAATCTCTGACTTTTTTTGGTTAATGAAATATATTGGTGATATTTCACTGTAAGTCTGATACAATCTCATAAGCATTATAAAGATCTCCTGGCCAACAATGTATCATCGGGATAAATTTCTTGATGTTTTTGCCTAGATTTTTCAGGGCCAGTGTTAGATACTGTACTTTAAACTACTCTTGCCCTAATGTATAAATAATCATATAAGAAACAATTTTTTTTACATTATATAACACATTTAACTACATACAGTACTGGAGCCGTATTCACAAAAACAAAGTTCACTCTTAACTTAAAATTTTGTTCGTAAGCATTTATTCATGGCAAGGACTAGGACCCGGCACTGCTTTGAAATCTTAATAAAAGCTCACACAAATAGAATAGCAAAACCATTCACTGCTTCGAAATGAACCTGAAACACTATGGTGAGGTCAGAATTGCAAACATACGAACAAGTCCAAACTCTAAAATGCTTTGTGAATACCGGCCCTGTACATTGGTCATGTATTATGAGTCTCTGAGCAAAAGATTCTCCATATATCAGGCAATCCTCAAATGCTATAAATTGTTCATTATCAAAGCACATTGCAAATCTATGAAAACTTCTGAGCATACTTTGGAATCTAATATTTCTGAAGTTATACGAAGATTTATCTTCCCACCATAAAATACCCACCATAAAATTTATTGTTAGTCTGACATACACAATTTCGTATTGGATTGCTTTCCTCAACTGGGGTGAGGGAATGGTCTTACAGGCCTGCAAATACAGTTCATATTGAGATGGTGTACTACATCTACACTCAACAACTCTACCAAACTCTTCAATTTATACGTTCTTAAAGACTTACGTGTTGGGGTGGTGGTATTGACTGCAAAGGCTGGCTTGGACCACATGTGGTCTCTGATAGCACCAGTTCCTGTATGAAGCCTCACTTGGAACTCATACTCAACATACGGGTACAGGTTGTCAATCACTTTATTGAAGACTTCACGATGAAACTGCTTCGGCTTCATTTCCCACATGTCATCCTAAGAAAATCTTTTGTGTTAATAATTCTGCACTTCCTGACCTTGCTAAATTTTATGTTTTTTTTTTTTTTTTTTTTTTTTTGTAAAAGTTTATGAGTTTTGGAGCTACACTTGTTGAGGAAATCTAGCAAGCACATTGCTCTTAGTCATCCCATTATTATACTGTACAATACAGAGTACATGTATAGAAAAATATTCTCCACTAGAATATAAAAGGAAGGAGAAAACAATTTGGCTACAGGACCACTGAGCCTGGGCTTCCATTAGGCTGGAAACATATTAAGAAAGGTGATAAAATGCACTATCTTAATTTACTCTAAAGCTCAAGTTACTCATCATCTCAGTATTTCATTGTTTTAATTTAAAAATTTTTTTGAATTACTCAATGCAACAATATACAAATGTTTCCTCATCAATACCCATTTCCCATTTCTTAAGGGATGAGGGGCTCCAAAGCCTGGGGTGGAAAAATGAAATCAGAATAAAGAAATGCCAGTCAGAAATACACAATAAAATGGGTCACACTTCCATTCACTCCCTTTTTCAAGCCCACAAAATGTCTCATTTTACTAAATGCCTCAACTTTACCAATGTCATTATTCCTGTATGTTTCAATGACTCCTTTTTCCATGCAACTGCATAAAAATAAATCTAATTTTATTTTATTTTGCCACCACACAACATACCAAGTGCCATGGGCTTTGATCACGAACATCGCTGACTCCAATCCGCAGTGTCCTGTACTTCACCTCCAGTGTCACATTACCAGGGAAGACATCGATGGGGTGTGGCAAGGTCCATGTTAAATTGACTTCCCTTGGCCCTGTCGCGTAGGCTACAAAATTCGCTGCTCTCTCTGGGATTACTAAAGTAAGAGGAATATAAGATACCATTAGAACATACAGTACATTTAATGCACAGTACTATACACATTTTTTCACTTCACTTTCATTAAATTGTTCAAAGGAAATATGATAATCATAATACACTTCTCCACACACATACAGTATAGTATGTCATAATATGATGATGTATGTGGAATAACATTATTGTATCATATTGCACACAAAAAAAAATACTGTATAGCAAATTATAGTAAATGTATTCGGATCCTCTTCACTATTGTCTTCATGATAGAAGTTAAACTGAGTATTGGACCTTAGTGTATGTCATGACATAATTATAACTAAGTACTATATTATTAACCCCCTCATACTCTTTTGATACAATCTGCATCCAACTGCTTCCTAGAATTCCTTCAGCCAAACAATCTGGCCCAGACCTTACATGTCACAACACATGTCACACTAACTCAGTAATGTGTGCAACGTCATAAAATATTTACATTCAACTTTTTTTCCGTCTTTATCTATAACTCTTTTGGGTATTAGTAGAGAAGTACTGCGTTCTTGGCTAGGGCCGCGCAGTGTTACCACATCCGGCTAGGTCCCGGGAATTTGCCCCGGACACTTTATGATAGTTTACACCGGTTATATCCCGGTAGTTTGCCCAGGTTAGGTCCCGGTAGTCTGCTGTGGTCTAGGTTAGGTTAGGTTAGGTTAGACTAATTTCCAAATTATTTTTGTAAAACGGGGCATATCTCGAAAACATCATATCTCCGAGAAAAACACCATAGATGAAAAGTGTCTTGGAATGTTCAAAAATAGTGGGTAATGATATTAAAATATACAATATAGTGAACACAGTACTTCTCTACTTTTACCCAGTTTTGTTTCCCAATGAACAAAATAAAAGGAAGAGAACATAAATTATAACATTTTATCGTACTCATTTACTCAATCATGAATTCTCACAGACCTATTAATATTTTGTCAATGCTTGAAAGTTGGTTGGATTTCACTTAGACACAACCTGCATCCAACGAATGAATGATTGGATTTTTCAACAGTCCCCCTCTATTTGTCCCTATCTATTTGAAAATGTATTTCAGTACAATGTTGAATTATCCTACTACTGCATGTACAGTACAGTACTATAGTTTGTAAATTAATACTGTACCTCCAAAATATTAATAAAAAATGCTTACTGCACTTGTTAAATATTTAATAATAAAAAATCTTCAAAGTTACCATAATCTACAGTAAACTGAGCAAATTCTTCTTCCTAAATGGTGGGCCAAAAGCATCAAACCTTTGTAACACATAATGACAATATAAATACTTACCAGCAGCCCAGGTACTGATAGTGTGGTTATACATAATAACCTCAGGAGAGATTGCACTAGTGGCTATAAATGTTATAACCCAATTATTTCTTTTATAGAAATGGGATTCGTTCCAAAAACACCAATCTTTTCCTTCTTCCGTTTTTGGGCAAGTCCTGTAAAGTTGAGTAAAAAAAAAAAAAAAAAGTTGGTCATAGATTTGGGTCTAGGTAAAATGTACTATAGTAGGATGAGTTGAGTACAGGACAAATGTTCCTGAAAAATTGTACTGCATAGAACTCAACAAGTGTTTCTTTATTTGAACGTACTGTACTATATAATTGGTATTATTCAAGAGTTTGTCCATAATCATTACCATCAATTTTGTTCTGTCAGATACATTTCTTAATACATGTACGTAATTTCCTCATCGGTTATTTCCGTCTCAAATGCATAGCTTTCGTAATACAACTACCCTTAAATGAATCAATTTTCCTTAATCCGCGGTGAGTACAGCGGCCATATTGGTGTACAGCCAATCAGCATGCTTAATTAATTCGCCTCAATTTCAACAGCCAATCAGTGTGCTTGTTTACAATTGCTTCCCTTTGTACCTAGTGTCTGTCTGTCTCTCTTCAGTACTGTTTTGAGAATAATGAAGCCAGTTTAGATTTTTTACGCGTCCATAGAGTATAACCGACATCAGTGAGCTGCCCCACGTGTAATAAGGCCTCTATTTACCGCCACTCTCCAATAAAAAGGTACCGCAATACCAATTCAATATGGCCACTGAGTGTCTACATCATCCCGGTAGACTGATAAGGTTAGCCCCCGGTAGTCTGCCCCGGTTAGGTCCCGGTAGTTTGCCACGGTCCTGATTAGGTTAGGTTAGGTGTGGTGAGGTCTACCCAATTCTATTTAATGCGTTGTAGTGTTTTTCAGACGAATATGTAATTCATATCTGGCGAAAATTAGTGCTTTCGGAGATTGGATGGGGGGAGGGGAGGTGATACTCCAAATACACTCATATGCGACGGATGTGAACAACAGATTCGTTAAAAACACACTATAAAACATTACATTCTGAATATCTCGAGTCCAAATGACATTATGAACAAACGCTTGAATATTACCCTATAATTATATAAAGGCAAGTCAATAATTATCCATAATATAAGTTCAACTATTTTTCTATTGTTATCTGTGTGTGAATTAATAGATGTGAGCTTTCTGATTCTCTCTTCCATCATTATGAGAGGCTCTATTTTCTTAACTCCATTTTCAGTTACTGTTGTAAAGGTAATATGGCCAGTCACTTTTTGTATACTGTACTATACACCAAATGGGTGCAGTAATCAGATATGTTATCTGTAACCAAATATATGTAACAAGGGGAGAAATACCTCAGGTTTGAAAATGAAATGCAGACAATACAATGCCTCAGCTGAGTCTCAAAGGATGGAATTACTAGTCAGAAATATAAATAAATAACATTTTTGTGGACACAGAATTAGGATCCTGGCCACATCCACCTCTAATAATGGCAACAAACTACATTACTGTAATATCAACCATGTCATCGGTCTAACAAACAGACAGGAGGGAGAGCAAGGTTTTCATAGTTTCACTTATCTAATCTTCCACAAAATATTGCCCTAAAACAATATTGTAGATATTTATGGACTTGCATACTGTGCATATTATTGGAATAAAAGCTAAACTTTATATCATACTGTACATATTTGAAAGGACATGCATAAAAATTGTCCAAAATGTTGAGTCTACTGTACTTTTCTTCAGGAAAATTCATCTGCCTGTTGTACTGTATGTTTATGAAGTGAAAGATGAACTGTTCACAGTAAGGTTACTGAATATGTTAATTATGTTAGATGAATGTGAATCAACGTGTAGGTTCAGATGCTATTTGTTTTCATGGTATTCCATCTCACAATATATTATGCAAATTACATTTTCACTGAACATAGGTTATTTTTAAGGCTTATGAAGCTGAATGAAAACATATATAAGCAATGTGTACCACATAATTGTATAAATTAAAGTGTTTTTAGACTATTTACACAAAATTTATAATACCACTGGCATGCAACAGTCATTGGCATGATCATGATATATCATATACTGTACTATTGCACCATGGTTTTCATATGTAACTGATTTTAAGGAAGCTATAATTTTGATGGATGTGTTTTTAAATGGAGGCTAATCATACCCCAAAATTGCAAAGGACTGCTAAACAAATAATCTGAACTGAGGTTGTCTGTTTCATGTCATGATTTGGAGAAATCTGCATCCTCCATTTCAGTGACAAGATCACAACTCTCTTAACAAAAGAACAGAATTGTGTGTACCAAGATTATGTACAGTGGAAAGATGTGTGTTTCCCAAGAAGGTAAAGGCAGTTTGATTTATACAGTACTCACCTCGTATTCTCTTGGATGGTCACAGTGATTCAAACTAATAAATGGAATTACAGTAACATGTATAATATAAACTTACCTCTGTGATGATGGAGAGAGCAGAACTGCCATGGTCTTTATACTGATGATTCTTTAACATGCAACAATATAATTCCACTACTGAACATGAAACCTTGCATATTAGGAGTCATGATAGTAACCATATAAACTGAGTGTAACATGCTTGACAATCTGATATTTACCCTGTTGATGAATATGCAATGCAATGATAAAAATATAAGTCACATATATCAAAGCCTCACATGCTGTCCATAAATCAATAACACGTTAAACACAATAGACGAAGGATAAGTTAAAGATAGAAAAATAAAATAAAATAAAAATTGAAGAACACATAAAATGTATCAATGCCTCTTAAGTTGCAAGCTTTCATCAGAGGAAACTCACAGTCACACAAACCTTGAGCATACTGATTGATGTTAAAAGTTTGGAAGTGGCTGCCAAGGTCATTGGACGAATGGAGAGTGAAATTGTACCACTGGGCTTTGTCATGGGGTGGCTTGGTGACCTCATTCAGGACACAACTGCCCCGATTTTCCCAGACTGAATATTTGGGGCATTTGGAGATTCCGTATCTACCACACCCACACAACACCAGAGTTTTATTATGATGACAGTGATTAGTATGCCTTTTGTTTAATTTACTGGTACTGTATTCATCTCAGAACTCAAACCCACATCATGCTGTGGCTGGCTACAATAAAAGCACTAAGAAATTATATTAACCACTAAATATTTGATTTTCCATTTATTTTCCAATCTTTCACTCTACAAAAGCACTAATTCACTAGAGTTCTGAGATTATTAAAATATGTGACATCAAATTTACTAAAAATATTAAAAGTAAGAATTTTAAAAGACATCAAATGCCCACAACCTAATGAATGCTTGTAATTGAAGATAATTTGTGTTATTATAATCCGATCAATAAATGTCTTCAAAAGGAGGATCAGCACCAAAATCACATTTTGAGATCCTACACTCAGCATACTGTAGCTATTCATGATAATTTCTATTATTGTATTTGAATCTTGAATTTGAATTATCAATTTCATATCTAAAAGATAGCCTTTGTTAAATGTATGAAATCTTTCGAAGTAACATTTACCACAGAACTGAGGAAACCTCACAATATGGGAACAATAGTTTGGTGCTTATTCTCCCTTCTTATATTATCATGACACTCCTAATTGGTGAAATTCTGACTTCCAGATGGCAAAGTCATGTACAGTATCTATCATTGTAGGTGTGTATTGAGTATGATCAGCTTACCATGGCCTCAATATACAGTACAGTATAGCCAAACTTATACTTAGCTTATACAGAGGAGTGGAAAAATTTCCATAACAGTTGTTATATTAAACATATACTGTAGCTTAATTATATCAATAAAGTGAGTTCCTTTATGCAGCACTCTTATGTTAGATGGGGCTTTCTCAACTCTGTACAAAAAGTAAATCAATGAAATGATATTCCTGGAAGGTGATTAACAGCTATGTAATCTATTTTTCACTCTCTAATGCCAATAATTTCAAGAACATAAGTACCAGTTACATGTTGACAAGAACAAAGAAATTTTATCGAGATATAAGGCACAAACCAAGCACTAAATTGGAGAACTATATATTGTATTGTAAAGATCTCCACTCAAACAAGGCTATCATGAAAAATCAAAGACTTAATCTGTAATAGCCACATAAGAGGGATTATAACTATACTGTACTGTATGGATATTTCACTATAAAGCCAGCTTCTGTATTTACACTGGCTTTTAGGAGCAGAATATATGACTTGGATTTCTGATTGTACAGTCCATGTAAAGAATGATCTAGATACTGGCTAAACATGAATTTAAAAAAAAAAAAAAAAAAAAAAAAAAAAAAAAAAAAAAGTACAGTAGAGATGTACATAAGATTACAAGGGACTAGAATTGTAACTGACCAACTGTGTCACATTTCACCTGGCATTTCATAAAGTACAGGAATGTGCTATAAAAGGCTAGTGTTGTGTTGACTGATCAATATTTGTGATCCTTGCCATCTGAAAGTTAAAAGTTCACAATTTATGTGAGCAAAATGTTCTGTAAAATCCTTCAATAGGTCATGGGTTCCTTCAGACATTGTAATACTAGTAAAGCTAAATATAAAATATATATTTCAGACTTCCATATAAAATCATCACTATCAAATTATTTTCTCATTCAAACAAACCTAATTTTTTATATTCCTCCATATTAAATTCCACACTACACCCTGTTAGTAACTACTGCAGTTACTGCAAGTCTTTTACCAAACTACAGTACAGTACAGTACAGTAAACCACCACCGATCAAAACAAGACAGTTTTTGCAACTACAGTACTTTAGTCATCAGTATAGTACAGCTGTACTTAGTACTTGCTTCCCAGTGGGGAATAAAAACTAAATGAACAATTCTTGTAAATGGTCTATTACGCAGGAATTATTGAAGAGAACATTTAGTTGTAAGTAAAGCCACATATTTTACATACAGTAATGAAATCAGCACCAATAGTTTCTTTCAAAGCAATTGTATCTATGATTCACTTTAGTTGAAGCAGCTACTTAAATTGTCAACATTTGACAAAATTATGTTCATTTAGTTTTCTTCAATGAAAATTAATGAGCATGTACTTCAGCAATACCTGTAGAGTGTTTAGCTAGATTTGTTAGTATTTGTTGCATCCTGCCATGATTCAACTTGAAGTGTCCTTCACCCACCACAAACCATATGTTTACCATCTTTAATTTCATCCTTTACAGAACTTAAGTCAAGATTACACAGTTGTTCAAACTATCACCCTAAGAACTTATGTTATGTTTTTAATTCCCTTGATCCAGTGTTGTAATCCAGGGTAATATTACCCTAAACATACAGTAATTCAGCCTTATTTCCAGGTCTGTAGGGTGGTAGGGTTACTGTACAAAAACTGAGCACAACTGAGGGTAATTACTGTACATGTTATTGATCAGTGATAATTATTACTTTGCAACAAAAGATAAATGGTATCCTGTATACTGAAAGGGAATACAGTACAGGTATGCTAAAAATGATACTCATTATTAATTTTTTTCATTACTCTCTATATTAACTAAAATGGAAAATTTCTTTCGTCTTCAAAGATACGTAATACGAGCCGCCCGTCATTATGTACAATATTTCTTGCAAATCTGACAGCTGACAGTGAATCAAATGTCTAGTTGTGAGCACGTTGCTGACATCTTTAAAGTCTGACTAGGCTATCCCATATAATTAGGACTACAATATGTTTAATATATAAAAAGTTTATAATCATTCTGGAAACACTGAACATCTTCAAAAATTACCTAAAACTATTTATTCAACAATCAGAGTAACTTCATGCTTAAAGAAATATTGATAAGACATGGTACAGTATATATATATGAAATAAGGCTACAAGCCAAATTCTATTACTGTACACATAAACACCAGAAGCCAAGAGACCATTTTTTTATACCTATATGAAACAGTACTGGTATTTAACCCTCCAAATTCCAGTAACTAGCAAAAAACTTTACAACTTCTTTTCTCACATTACCACAACATTGTTGTATCATTCACACAAATCTTTTCACACGGCTCTTTTGTCATGCCCATTAAGGGAATAAGATGTTAGAAAATTGAAAGTTACAAAGTTCTTTAAAGAAAATAAAAAAATAGCACCAAACTACTTAATTAAGATGTACTGGTTTGCAACAAAGCTTGAAAATATCACAACCATTAATTTGTTGATGACATCTTATCCCCCGGAAAACTTTCACATTTACAGTACTTGTAATTAAGAGAAATTTCTAAATTAATAATCTAAGTAAAAACAAAATTCACTTACCTATGGTGATGAAGCAAGCCTTATAGAGGGAAACATATATTCCTATCATAGATAATTATCTAAACAACTGAAGGATACTTAACAGTTCAGAGGGAGATACTGAAACCTTAAACGTCTGTCTGTATTGAATAGTATTATACTCTACAGTAAATATCTAATCAAAGTTACATAAGAAAATAACAATACTACTGTACTATGTATTGTCTTAAAACAAAGTTACAGTTAGCTTTACGGGCTGGCCAAAGTTGAACAATAACATCTCTCCCCAACTTGGAAAGGTTTTATTGGGGGCCTGCCTCTCCAACCCAAAGGACCTATTCACTCCTTCCCTCCAGGAAACCCCCAGAAGAGGCTTGTGTAAAATGTTGTTTTGAGAAGGTATTCTTGAGTAGAAATATACCTGAATATGGTTGTAGTGAAGGGAAATTATTGGGCAGCCCAATTCTCGAAGCTGCCTTCACAGGCCAATAATTAATGGAGAGTTTTCTCTAAATAAAGCACATCAATATTGGCACTAGCTCCCCTAATCATTGGCATACGAAGCAATTCCAAGCATCAGAAAGCCTGTCAACTACAGCCCACAGCCATTACTTCCATATACAGTATGTGCACTGTACTGTATATTGTCTAACTGGAACTGGTTTGATGTCCTAGATGTAGGAGACAAAGGTCTGGGAGAGACATTAAAATTCAGGTAATTTTCTAAGTCTCCAAACACCCTGGCCATAGTACCTCCCTGTCTACCACTACTCACTGTTACTACTGTTACTTGAGCAGATATTTTTTCTGACCCCACCACTAAACCTTAAATTTGGAAAAAAAAAAAAAAAAAAAAAAAAAAAAAAAAAAAAAAACATATACTGTAACTGGAATTTGAAATTATACTAATTAATCTAAATTTGTGGATGTTAAAATTATGATCACAATAACCTTAAACTGGCTGTTGACTTTCACTTTGTTACAGACAGATATCGAACATTACAGATGACACAGACATCCAAACTTAGTACAGTACTACAGTATAGATTAATGAAAAGGGAGTGGTACTATAAAATAGGTAAGAGATTAAGTATCCATTCAGTTTGAGATAATTCTTGTCCCTATAAAGCCAAACTATGCCACACCACTCAACACCAAACCAATCCTCAAATGCTGCAGGCCTGGCAAGTTGGTGCCCTCAGCTAACACTTTCAGGAAGCCAGGTGAAATATTTTGTACTGCATAATACAAACTGCCTTTATCTTTGAATAATATTTAAGCATAAAAATAAATCCCATTCAGTGTAAATGTATGAAATGCACTGTGTTAAACTGTAATTAAAGTAATATTATTACATTTTATTTCATATGTTGATTCATGTACAGAGCATGCTATTGCTTTCATGCAAAATGTGAAATAAAAAATACACATTCAACATTCCATATGCACAATATGTTCTTACAACCTGTAAACATGCATTTAAGTACTGTATACACTATTAAAGTATTGTAAAGCTTGTAAAGCTGGTAAAGCAAAGCAATCATCATAATCATTTTTGCAACTCTTGAGAGAAAAGTTCTTGATCTCAGCTACAAAAAAATTTCGTAAGTTACCTTACAAACATATTTAAGTATAGAACATTTACTTGTCAGCATTGTTTATTATGTGTTGTTAACCTAAACTGATACTACTGTACAGTAAATTATAACACACAATGGGCACAGTGAGTTTATGTTATTTTCATACAAGTCATCTGATTCTTTACTTGGATCCTATTGTAAAGTTGCCTAATCCTACTCTCTCATGTGATATATACTTATTTAATTCATATGGACTGATGTACTGTTCTCTCAAAGAAACTAAGAGTGGTTTTATTAAACTTTTTCTTCGACGGAAAGTTCTCTTCGTTGCTCAGTTCCCATTATTCCCTAAGGTGATTCAGTGACAAGAATATGACTCAGAGAACAGTCTAAATTATCCTTCTCTTTCTCTTTTTCTTCTCTTGGCTGCTCCCATTTAGGGGTCGCCACAGTGGATCACTTATTTCCACCTTAATCTGACTTCTGCATCTTATTCTGTCACACCACCAACAGCATGTCCTCCTTCACTGCATCCATAAACCTTCTTATTGTTCTCCCTCTCTTTCTCCTGCCTGGAAGGATCATCTCCAACATTTTTTTCCCCACATACCACTCCTCTGTACATGGCCAAACCAAACCACCTCAGTCTCGCTACTCTGGCTTTGTCTCCAAACCGACATGTGTGTTCTGTCCCTCTCATGTGCTCATTTCTAATTCTGTCCAACCTCATCACTCAATAAATCCTTCACTCTTAAAGGTGTCCATGGAGCTAGAATTAAACCTTATGGATTCACCCACAATTAAAAACTGAATATGTAATAAATGCTGTATATGTTCTTGGGCTGGGGTTAATGAAAACCGAGACACTATTTTCGACCCCTTAATTCCATAACACTCATAAAAATCTTCCAAAGATAAGTAAAATCATACTGACCTAGTTAGCCATTACGTACATCCAAGTTTATGAGAGTTTCAACATATCAATATAAACTGCTCACCACTATACAACAGGAATGGAAATTTATCATCACATACAGCAACAATATCTATATCTCACTGTGCCAACTGTGCAATCCTCATAACCCTCCTGATAATATTTATCAGATTACAACAAACAAGATTAAAAAAATAATATGCAGTTAATTATTACCATTTCTATATTTAATAAAATATTTCTGATGTTAAACATAAATACTGTAATGCCATGACATCATGTGAATGAATACATCATGCCTTAACTATTGCAAAATGCTTCTGATCTAAAACTAACTCTCTGTTACCTAAGCATTCCATGTAACAAGTGTTAATTATCAGCCTTGACTACAGTTCCTGTCTTTGCATAACATACATAACTGGTGAGCAAGGATGCACATTGCAAGGGGAACTACAGTAGACTACCCCTATGAGCTGTATGCAAAAAAACTTGTAGACGAGGTAATGATAATGACTGGTACAATAAATACATATAGCCAGTGTACATGTGACTGTCATCATTTAGCCCACAACTCTTCTTGCATATACCCCTCATCTGACATACTCCTCCCATTTTAGCATTCTGGTGCAAGAGCTAAACACACGTTGAACAGAACCATCATAACATATCTTCCACGATTCTTATAATAGTACTGTAGTTGCCAGACATCACTGCCACTGGTAATTGGGTGTGTTTGTTACTGTAGTCTACTATAGTGACACTTGCAATGAGGGCGTTGTTAGTGAAGTAGCATTGCACTTAGACCAACAGCATTAGAAAGCATTATGATGGAGGAAACACAAGTGCTCTCCTACACACAATCACATCACACAGCCATACAAAATATGAGAATGTAAGTGACTTTCATAAACAATTATGGTATTATGCTGTTATGGTGAATTGATGCACACACTTATAACATACTTCTGGACATTGTCAATTACTTTAAAAGAGGAGCTTAAAAATCCACAATAAATAAATAGATAGATAAAGCTTATGTTCTTTTTACAATGATCACCAATGTAGAAATGATAGGAATGCAAAAACAAAATGCTTACGGTACTCAAGTACGAGAGAGATACTATTGTAGTTATCTTACATAAGAGTTATTTAATTAACCAAATCTTGTGTGTTACTGTATTAATATATAGTAGTTATCATCTTAAGGAAACTTAAATAAAAAATACAAAGAAAAAATTCTTACAGTAATTTGAAGTTAATTACATATAATATAATGCATAAAAAAAAGGACACCAAAAGTTATACCAAACTTTTCAACACTTTCCACTTTCACATAACACAGCAACAAATTCCATATAAGCAAAACAAACACCCAAATCATGCCCTGCCCTGACCATGAATGTTAAGGGATCAAGATACTGTTATGGAATTGGAGGTTCCTGACTCCTTCAAATGGTGTACAACAACAGGCTATTGCAGTTGAGGTCTGTTTTGTAGCATTGTTTGGAGGAACCGGGAAAAAGCAATTCCCTGACAATATCTTACCCTCCTAATTATCCATCAGCGTCCATTTCCAGTCACCTCCACTCTCAAGATTTTTTCGATATTGTAAGCATCCAATTTCAACTATTCTTTCATCACTCTAACAGCTGTTCTATATCATTCAATCTTCTCATAACATTCTCCTACATTCATACATCTCCAAAGTTTTTCCAACATCTATACATTAAGCCATTCACCGGAGTTGAAGAGTTGAAATTCTCAAACATTCATTTAGTGTATCACAACATTCAAGACATCCTAAATTCTCCCACTTTCATAATTATGTGATACAGTAACATCCAGAATATTCTACACATTCGCCTTACATCTATTCATTGTTCTGTTCTGTCAAATACATATTGTACTCTTCTTTCTTTTCTACACACCTTCACTCCACTATACATACATACGTGATGATATCCACAACTAATATAACATGCAGCCTATTCCTCTTTTATCTTCTGCTCTTCTCACCCAACATTCTCCACCATCCAAACATGACAAACATCCACAACCATTCCTCCGCCAAGGGGCAGCAAAAGCGTACCTGGTATCGAGGAAGCCTGGCACAACGTACGTGAGGGTATAATTGACTTTGACGGGGTTGTCGGGGCTGCTCCAGGTACAATTCAGGGTGGTCCAGTTGTGAGAGATGCAGGAAAAGTTTTTCACATCTTGTGGCATATCTGGAGGGAAAATAATCATGTTAGACATTTCAACAATGTACACATGAAGAACAGAGCAACTGGCAAAAGATGTCCGATACATAATTATGGGAACAATGTGTCTTATGTTGTCTCAGTTCTGATCTATAGTAGTATGTAGATCTACAAAAATAATTTCCAAAGGTTCTGTGACCTCGAGTCCACTTGATAGTGGTCTGGTTATATATGGCAACTCATGAGTGTATTGCATCCACAGATTTATTGTGCAGTGTGTCCTAGTGGTTTTGATTATTGCAAAATGTATGTGAAGTTTTAGTGAGGGTCATGACATAGCCTAGCAGCAGAGGAAATATCTTTTTTTTTACTTTATCAGATGCTTTTTTTTGTGTATAATTATAAATATTAAAATTTCAGAGAAAAATTAGGTACTCATGGTGGATATCTAGCTGTGGTAATACCCCACAAATTTGGTCACTGCTAAGGATAGTCCCACAGACATAATGCATACCTATATGTCCTATATGTGTATAGACATGGGCCCGCCCACCTGGGGTATGTACTTATGGTACTGATATAGTATCGGCTGTTTCTGCCAATATGTGGAGTATCGGTATTGGTATCGGCAAGGTGAAAAAAAACATGATTGATACTCCAATACTTTTTCTTTTATACTATAAGTTTTATGTGATTCGAGACAATCAAGCTTATTGTTAGCATTGAAACCACTGTACAGTATATACTACATCAAAATACTGTTATAAAGAGTGACAAGATGTGACCCTCAAGGTACAGTATATTAGTACTCACATCCAATAAAGACAGATCGTTCACACATGGGCCTCTCACCCAGCATACATCCCAGGATGTACTTTGTCCCTTCACTGTGGTTCATCTTCATACGTATTGTTGAGTTGTCCACTATCTGCAAGATGGAGATGTACACTTTACAATAAACTTGTTATTTCTTTCAAAACAATCCAGTTTATTGCACTAAAATCTTGAAATTTAAAGCAACTAGGAATAGATCCTTGATCCCAGTTATCTTTGGGTTATGCTTCCCCCATGACTGTTATGAGATTTGTACGTACTATGTGAGGGAATTGCCGTGGGGGGTGGTTGTCCTCTGCCCTTGACTGGAAATACACTTCCTCAGCCTTCACTCGGGTTGGGTCGAACATGCACTCGGCTTCGTATGGGGTGCCCACTTCTGCCACTATGTCCCCAGATGGGTGTATGGCTGCAATTGGTGGTGGTTGCTGATAATGCACTTTAAGGTATATAAATATCAAAATATACTACTGTATACTACTGTATACTACTGTATACTTCTGCTGAAAAACAATTTAATGCATAGTCATCCATTATTTATTTGTCTTCATTAATATACCCTGTACTCAAAATTATAAGACACATGAAAATTAGCTTGCTGATCCAAAAATCATAAATGTTTTGCCTGCTATTCTACTGATAGCATACTTTATGAGCTTTCAAGTAACTATACATTGGAAACCATATTACATACTACAGTAAATTACAGTACTATTTTTAATCACAATGATAATGTACTGTACTACCATAACATTTTCAACGGCTTATTAGATAGGTAAAACCACAAGTCACTTCCATTGCTTTGGAAATACCAGCAACAATTCTGAATCCAACAACTATTATACTGGTAGTCTAAATAAGAGACAGCTCACATCCACAGTGATATAATGACTTGTATGCTGACATATTTCCAACCAAGTAACCCTCCTCTTTTTACTGTGGCTCATGCTGCCATACAATTTTACTCACCATAGGCGAGATAAAAGTCTGAAAGGATTAGAACTACTGTACTGTACTGTATCTCACTTTGGCTAATGCCAGAAAAGTTTCCTCCCCACAGAGATTTTCCTGACTTAATGAGTGTGGATGTTTTTATGCATACAGGCTTGAAAGAAGAGAGTGGTGATCTACCACTTTTCAAGTCTATAATATATGCACTGATGTCAAAATTAGCAACAGGGATCACAGACATTATCATTATCTGACTTGCTTGGAACCAACTGATTCACATATTTCTCTAAAGTCTAAACCATGACATAAAACATACTCCTAAGCTTAAGTTCTGTTTTTAGCATTTCTAATATTATTATTATTCATTATCAATGCCCTATTTCCCTTCTTCCAAGGGGTGAGAGGCTTAATAGTACCCTGACATTAATTTACACTGATGAAATGGACCACATGGAATGCTGGCAGACTAGTTATTTGTACTGTATCCTTAAAACACATTCTTGAAAACATGGTGTTATTTGCCACAAGGCAGTGACAAAGAAAATAACACAAGCATTAAGCAATGTCACACTCTCCAAGGAAAAATTTTGTTAATTAGACAATGTCACATCATGTACTGTATTATTGTACATGGTAAAATACAGGTATTGTATACTGAAAGTCGTTGAGAAGCTGACTACAGTAAGTAAATATAGCTACTACTTATAATAGGGTCAGCTTAAATTATGTAAACTAATTACTGTACTGTACATTAAAAAGCCAGGCTTCTAAAATATAAGTGTAAAGTACATTGCTGCACTACATAACTGAGTTTTAATCTTTTAATCTTATACTGTATACAGTACAGTATTAAACTGCACTACAGTTCAGTCATATAATTAATGAAACTATTAAGACTCTATAAACTTTTAAGAATACCTGTATATACTTTTAAATTGTTAGTAAAATGAAATTCATTCACATTTCAGTTAATGGCATAGGCCCCATGCACTTGTATAGTTCAAATCTTATTATACAGTAGTTATAATGCAATACAAACCTTTTACATCCATGAAATTTTATAGTTTCAAGTTAATAAATAAATATTCTTGAACCGTAAACAATATCTCCAGCTATAATTATTTTTAAATGCTACATAACAATGTTAAAAATATATCTAAAATCCATAGAAACCATATTACAGTAGCTAGTGTGTTAGCAGGTTAACTAATCCCTTCTCTAGTTACTAAATAAATCACACACACACATTTAACAAAGAGGTTATCACTTCCTTCTCAAAACAATAGAGGATTTTCTGTATATCAAACACGAATGGAACAAGAACACCACGAAAGAACATTTCAAACTGGTCTCGACGACAACTTACCTACGCAATCTGAACCAGGACAATTGGAGGCAGCACGTTTCTGCTGGCGAGCTAACCTTTTGGCATTGCTTCCCTCTGCACGCCACGCAATAAGAGAAGTGACAGGCGAGGGCAAGGTTAGGACACATGGGGCTAAACAGTAAGGCAGTGCCAGTCTATATATTTCACCTTGATATAAGACTGGCAGGTATTAATTCATTCTATTTATACACCTCATGTAAAGGTGTCTCAGCATACTGATATTCAATGCAGGTAAGCATCTGAAACCATGCTGATATGAAAACATTACTTTTATCAGTACAGTGGTTAACCAATGGTGATGTACAATTACATATGCATTACTTTTTACTGATAACTTAACTGTACAATATTTCTGTTTTTCATTTAATAATGTACAATATTTACCTGCTGTCTGGAATGGCTGATAAAATTGCAATGCATTACCATAAACATGAACAATGCTACAACTGTAATTTTATTTCTGTTTTACTCTACTTTACTGTATACATAGTGACTGTTGACCAATAATTTACATAACTGGAATACTGCATCAGTTTTTTTTTATATAAAATAACGCTATACTTTAGCTTAGGTATACAGTATCAACAGTGTAGTATTCCCCCTCCCTCATTATAACACCTGTGTATTTTCTCTGAAATATATAGCCAAATATATATACCATAGGTTACACAATTCACTGCAGTTACTTACAAAATGTTACTTAATGAAAGTAGTTTACATGGGAAATTAAAAAAAAAAAAAATTATATATCATGATTTTCTGAAGCTTCTGACAAATTACAAATGTGAAAGATTATGAATTATAATAGTTGCCATAAGACAGCATTTATGTCATTCAGCAAAAACTGATACAGTAACTCTATAGAGGGATGTTAAATTACTAATATGACATAGGAAAGCAATTATATCAGCCATTTCAAATGCACAATTACTTCATAAATTACTGTAGTCCATATGAGTATTTTTTTTTATATGTAACAAAAATATTATTTTGCCAAAAAGCCCATTGCATCTCCAAGTCCCATCACCTTCACATTTACTGAAATGCATTCCTTAGCCCTTGCACTTCAATGAGAAATAATGTAATCCATCACCTTTGAGTATCAGCTTATAGTGATACTGTACATTGTAATCATGTTGTCAAAGAATGAGTACAGTACAGTACAAAATTAGGAATGCAATGTTGCCAACTTCATGACCAAGCAGACAGAAGCACATAACAAAAGGAGTACCAATGCCAACATCTAGGACCACGAACAGTAATTCAGCCGAGCCATGTAAAGCACTGTATTGTTTTGGCGATTCATGCACAAGCGGGGGCACAACGAAGGTGTGGCCGAACCAGTCGTATTTAACACATCACTGAAAATACATTCGTGCATAATAGTTCAGTTGCCTCTGCTTCTCTCTATGCATGGATCTTGATATAAATTTTGGGACTTCAAAGTACAGTAATGGACACTAATGATATTTTAAGGGTAAACCTCTGAGTCTGTTGATCTAGATTCTAGAGTCACCAAGGTCAAAGCAGAGAGAGAAAAGTAGCAGGGGTGACTGAACTTTCTGTGTACGAATGTGGAGTAGATGAAGTGTACTTCAACACATGTCCTGCAGGCCAGGCCAAACTACCCTAAAGGTATGAACAATCAGCCTAGCTGGACAGCCCTTCAACCATTTTCAAAATATTTCAATTTTATACTTGAAAAACCCTAAGATGTGAATTCTGCAGAAGAGCCAGAATCATAAATAATAAAATATTTCTACTTTCAAAGAGGGTATTGTATATGTGTTACATATTACTGTATTATACTGTATTACAGTACATAATAATACTATATGGCTATACATTTTAAAATCTTTAGGTCGTAAACACTGCCACCACACTTTACAAGTCACATAATCAGCAATACTGAATAAAATATAATGTTCCTTAATTAAAGCATAAGACTGTACAATAACCAAGATTGACACTCATTAATAACAACAAAATAAGAGCATCATCATGATAATAACAGCATCATCATGATCATGATAATGATGACACCCTTTAATAACAGCAAACTACTGAAATGCACTTGCCACATACATGTGTAATATAAAATTACCAAAATTAATTCCAATTTTAGATCCTTAAAGCATCTACTGCACCACCATTATTCAAAAGCACCCAGTAATTTCTAAACTTCAGCACAAAGTTAAAGCTTGGTTACATCAGGAGGAAAGAATATGTCTGGATTAAAATATGGACCGAGTGAGAAATGAGAAGGGATGAGGAGGGATGTATGATACTAAGGGAGAGAGTGGTAGCAATACACATTACACTTTTTAAAATATTGACACATCTAATCATTAACTTATTCATAAGAGACTGTGATGTAATGAGAACAATGAAGGTAAGTACCTAAAATCTCCAACACCTCCACAACTCATTATTTGTTGTGAGGGAATGTGTTTCATGGTACTCTCTCATGGAATTCATAGCTTCATTTTACTGTCATTATGACTGGCCCATTAACATGCTCCTAATATTTCTACAGTGCACAGTAAAAAATAAATCTCTTGGTTATATATGAGAGAGTTGTATGTTTGTCCCCAGTGCTACTAAAGGTCAGTTTAATCATTGTTACACTGATCCCTGGTGGTAAAGGATATCACAGTACAATTGTACTTTCATTTTTACCAGCAAGCTGATTCAAATGTCACACTGTTAACCAAACCATGTGTGTTAACATGAAAAAAGTTAAAGGGTATGATATATGTTAACTATATAGTCCTTTAAACTAACCCTCACCAACAACATGAAATGTTTTAGGTGAATGTTTTCATTACAGTATATTGTATATGAGCTATTAAATGTTACCACTCATCTATGTGACAGTAAAACACAGACTTATACTGTATCACACACTGGCATTATATACCTGAAAATCTATTTCCATTTTAGTATTGGTATAAAGAATTTGGTAAACTGAGAGAAGCTGAGAGGTTAGTATGCTGGACTCATAATCTAAAGGTTGGGAGATTGATTCCACTCAGGATAGGGGCAAAAATACTCATCGTTCCACAGTAAATTTTAGGTGTTAATTATAAGGCCTTGTACAATATGCACACTGGTGATGACAGCACTATATGTTATTTACCATTACATCCCTCTCTCTGTAGAAGTTGTGATTAATATGTGTGGGATGGTGATGACCAGGGCCATGGTAAGCCAACAGGCATGAATGCCATAAGCCCAGCATCAGAACATAATAAAATATACTGTATTGTACTAGTTGACTGGCCTGCCTAACTGGCTAGAGTAAGTAACCCAGAGGAACAAGGAGAAGGGTTTCTTTGTTCATGTATTACAGTGTTTTAGGGACGCATCTGGACCTCCATGCTATATGTGGTAAAGATTTGTTTAGATACTGCAACGTTTTCCTCTAGATAACTGTTACGCTTATTATACTGCATAATATAATTACATAATATAATAGAATACTGCCATTACAAACTTGGGGAAAAAATCTACTCTCCTGCACTATATAACTATCCAATTGTACACCTTGCAGCTTTAATTCTTTAGTGTATGCAGGTGTTGGCCCATAAGATCCAATTTTTAGTACAGTATACAGAACTTCATTATGTTTTTCCTTATCATCCAACAATTTACTTTTTAAGTGTACTGCACTGTAGTTTTGACTAGGCATTATCACTTTATCCATATTTTAATACAGTAATGATAACACTTTTTTGTGTTCCCGAAAAGAAAACATTTTCCAACACTTTCTAATGGAGGAGGTATAAATATTTAAGGGAATAATTCACTTTGGGTACATTTGAGTGCCTTGATTCCTTCAAAGTATGCCAGGCAACAGGAACGTATGAAAAAAAATAAAAAAATAAAAGGTAGCCTGTTGCTTGATGAGTTTGGAGGAATCAGTTGCTCCATATTTTCCAACACTGTACTTCCCCTTAGGGCCTTACAGTATGCAGAGTAATGAAGAGTGTCTTCTACAATCATCACAAATGCTGTGACAAGACAGTGAGCATACTGACTGTGATAATAGTGCTCAGCAAGAGTGATTTCTACAGTAGGTGTGTCTAGCTTGAGATATACATGTAGTGTACAGTAGTTCATACTCAGGAATATTATTAATCCCTTTCAGTTAATAATGGACACTAATAATTATCTAATGTGCATATAAGACTGATCTAATTAAGAAAAATGTCACAATATACAGAATCTAAAGGCAGCATTATGTAGGCCATATTTTTCTAACATTTGCATCCTCATCCTTAATTAAATCAAGGGTAATGGGTATGGGATTAATGGTATAAAACCTGGGGATATTACTGATAACAAATACAGTACAATAGTCAGTTGTTCTGTAGCTGATGGTATACCGTATATCCACAACTGATATCACGTTCATCATCCTGATTGGCGGATGCATGCCTTCCAACCATTCAATAGTAGAGAGCTTCAACCAATCATGGGCGGCCTGTACACTGTAATACCCAGCTGTGATATTTACCAACTACTTGAGAACAACAGACTAATGTAAACCGTGGTGTGATCCCATTTTCTGGAAAAATGTACAAACACAGATATGATTCAATGTCCCTATGTCTGTTTGCCTGAATACATTATGAAAAACCATACTGTATGAATTCATTTCTCACAAGGGCAACTCCCCAGCTATAATGAATTCTACTGTACTTGGCCAGAGTGATTATACAAATAAGCAAAAGACCCCCGATGTAACAAGGGGTGGTATGCAAGAATGTTCATGGCATTGACAATTAATGGTGTGGTACCTGTATGATGGACCTGTTGTTTGTCTATGGAGTCATTGTAGTGGTACATCATCGTCAACACCACAAATGTTCTTGCATATGGCCCAAGGATTCGAATCTGCACATCTCTTGGTCTATGACAGTATGGGCCCTATGCAAGAACTTCCGTGGTGTAGACAATGGCACAGTACCGTTACAATGACTCCCTAGACACAGTACAGAGCCATCATTCTGCTACCACACTATCGTCAACAACAAGGATATTCTTAAGGTAAGGCTGGGTGGCCTAGCTTCTACATTTTGAATTGCTGCCTATCAGTGAGGTACTATATACATAAACCTCATCCTGCAGTGCCTCATTGTTATTAGAGTCTTACTTTACGTTCTTCAACCATGAGATTAAAGGCCTGTTAGTATGGGAAGGTGGCTGACATCTAGGATCATAACTTTGCCTGTACAGTATTTCCATTACGTGTTTTAGTGCACTGGCAACTCGGATTAGTTTTGTACTTCATATGAGGAGGAATCCTTTTGTAATAGCTGGAATGTCATGTCAAGACCTGGATATATTTACAAGATTAGGAAATCTCATCAAGACTCAATAATGGAATCATACCCTAGGAATATCATTTCCACCCATCACCACAACAAGTTTTATATAGTTAACTACATTAAGTGGATAGCAGAGACGTTTCTGTATATTTGTAAGATTTTTCATAAAACTTTAGGGGTTTAAGGGGAGGGTATAGTTTTGGCATTTTTGGAGATAATGATATTCCTCCAAAATTATTCCCAGCAACAGGCCACCATTATTTTTGTTATTCTGGTCCTGTTTCCTGGCATACTTTAGAGGACTCAAGGTGCTCTAATGTACCAAAAGTATACTTTCTCCTTAAGAGCCAAGATTCTTTCCAATGGCTACTAATTGGACAAAATGTGCCACAAAAATAAAGGTGCTGTTTTGTAGCTCAGCTTGGAGGAATGAACAGCTTCCGATTTATTGGAATTCATAGCTTTTCAATGCAGTACTCATTTCAAGACGACACTTCCTCAGTAACAGTATTAAGCACAGAAAACAAGTGGTAGGTATATAAAAATAAGAGGGGTATTACACCTTATTTTTGTAATAATGTTGAAGGAAGTTCCATACATCATAAACACCGATAATATAACTTGGTAGCTACAGTATTTGTACGTGTGAAGAAATAATGCTGCACCAGATACAGTAGTTTCTTTTTTTACGCTACGATAAAACCGCCTACGATACAGTGAAAGATGAAGTACCCCTGTGATTTTTATAGTAATATTTTAAGTTCCCTTGTTATGACTGTAGCACCTAGGCAAGACTGGGACTTTAAGGGCCGTATTCAAGATCATTTGTGGTACAGTATATACGATGGCGTGGTACCGGTACGATGGCTGTATTGTTTGTCTAAGGAGTCATCGTATCGGAACCACGCCATCGTATACACCACGGATGTTCTTGAATACGCCCCTAAGAGCTGTTCCTAATGTGACGTACACCCAAGTGGAAATTTAGTGAAGCCAAAGCACAGTACAGTAATGCGAATGCACCAGATTAGTACGTACAACTGGTTCATTAGTAGCTTTAGTTTGTGACAGACTTATATGAGAGATGATGCACTCTAAGAAGCAAACAACACATAAAAAACTTATAACTAGACCGTAAAGTTTCGTTCACCACCACATACTGCTGATGACACGTGATATTTCATGATGTATTAATTATCGTTAAATCAAAGTATTGTAATGTGGAAATATGTATCATATATACCAATAGGATTTTAAGTACCACGGAAAGTACACCAGACCACAAAAGTAACAGAAAACACATGACATTATTCCAAACATCAATTAATTATTCCATGGACAAAGAATTTTCCTATGGATATTTGAATGTATTGAGAGAAGTTCCAATAAAAGAGTGAACAGTGACGAGAGACATTAACAAAAGAAGGAAGAACATTAAATTAAATCTATTATGTACTACTACTACTACTACTACTACTACTACTTCTACTACTACTTCTACAGTACTATAATTATAATAATAATCATAAGTGTCATATTAATTAAGCTTACTTCCAAGAGAGTCGCTCCTAGAAAATGGAAAACACTTGAAGCGAGAATCATCGCTGGAAGCCACCACCATAGCCAACCACACCAACAAGGCCACCCTCAACATCCAAGCCATTGTGGGTCGTGGGTGAGGGAAGGTAGACGAAGGGAAGACAGACCCACTCTTCTCTCAGTTCTACTACATCATCTTCGTGGCCGTCTCAACATTCACCCTGAAATAATATAAAAGACTGCTTTAGTTATGGACAGTAAATTAACGTAAGACAAAAGTGCTATAGTAATGGGCAAAAAATATATAAATGTTGATATTCGTAACAGAGCCCACAGGAAATAATTAGGGTTTAAATCAAGAAGTGCAATCAATCCAAGAGACAATTTATTGAAGTATGTATTATTGCAGATGTGTACCAGTTTACTTCCTACAGAGTACGGACATCACTCTGGTTTTGTAACATAAGTTGGAGTATCAATCGTCTTTCAATTTCCCGACTTAATACTTCCTTTTAATGCTTTCAAATACTCTCCTGTAACAGAATAAGGTTTTTAATTCTATAGTCTACAGTATAAGAGAATAAACAGATATTACTTGAAAGATGAAACACCTTTACAATGAATAATTCGGGGAAGGGTCGTGTTTTGTAGAGGCAAATATTTAATTATGGGTAAATGATGTTCCAGTATCCCCGACAAAAAAAAAAAAAAAAAAAAAAAAATCCCTTTCATTCTCCTGCACTGTGTCTTTCAACACCCACAGGCTAGCTTGCCCGAGTTGCAGGGCCGTATTCAAGAACATCCGTGGTGTATACGAAGGCGTGGTACCGGTACGATGGCTCTGTTGTCTGTCTAAGGAGCCATCATACCGGTACCACGCCATCGTATACACCACGAATGTTCTTGCATATGGCTCGCAGTCCCCACCCTCCTCTCCTCTCAGTACCACCACCCTCCTCTCCTCTCCTCTCCTTTCAGCACCACCACCCTCCTCTCCTCTCCTCTCCTTTCAGTACCACCACCACCACCAACCAGCATGGAGAGTGCCGGGCCTGGAGTTTCCGATGATGCAACCAAGTGAGGTCACAATGGCGTACAAGATAGAGATGTGTGAATTAAAAGGAAGAATGGTACACACTCACACTATGCCAGCTACGTCTACTAATGATACTACGAGCTACTACGAAGAAATAAATGTATTATCGCTATTATTGATACATACTACTAGAACAATATTAACATTATTATCTCCCATTTGAAAACAATTATACGAACGATAACCAGGACATACAATTAACATCTATTTTATTCCATAGAGGCATAGACAACCAATCATATTATTTTGGCTGTTTCTCTCCGTGTAATTAATGCAAGCTCTGATGAGTGACGTCACAAAGCGCCATTGGCAAAGATGCTGTATTGCCATGCCTAGAAAAATGGAGTTCCTGAAATTCTGCGAACCTCCTGAGCAATTCCTTGGAAAACATCGATCCTTAATGGCTGCCACCGTGGATATCGTGGCAACATGTTACTCCTATTTAATCACGAGCCGGCAGATGTTCGCTAAAATGAGAAAAAAGGGAAGCAATTTGTGGCAGATTTCCCTCGGCACCAAGTCTGAGAGAGCAATATTATTCAGTTTACGGCTCGAGGCTAAACATGCGACCTCGCGAGACCTGGCATCCATCTCCATGACGCACCAACAGTATATTATTGTTGTCGTCTTTGGGTCCTCACTCACTCTCTCTACCACCAATATCCATCCACTTTACGCTACAGAAACAGTTTACTATTTACGGTTTATCCACTGCACACACGTTTATGTCTCGGATGGCATGTAAAACTCCCTTAATATAAATAGAAATAGTTAGTTTACAGTGACAGGGATAGATAGGGGATAAAGAGGAGTGTATGTCTCGGCATGTGGCATCATCATCAGGCTTCCAGGTATAGCCTAGCTGTGTGTTACAATCCGGTGCGTTCTGTGTCGCTTTGCATCGTGTAAACAACGCCAGCCTGAAAGCATTACCTGGATTAATCTCGGCCTGGATTGTCTTTGCCGGATATAAAATAAGGCATTAATAAAATATTCTCATTCTCTCTCTTCTCTCACGAAATACGCGAAACGGGAAGTAATCCTTGGAAGAATTCGGCAAGGTCATCCATCACTTATAACAGTCCTAAGAGTTTAGTTTACTGTTCTCCAAATATCTCTCTTTTTTTTCTCTTTTTCTTTTAGTTTCAGATGAGCGCTGAGGCCGCAAAGATGGCATAATTTGCTGTAATAAAAGCAGTGCAATGTCCCGTTACATTTAATTAAGGCCCTATCACAAATAATTAGTTTTGTTCAGTGCCACGGTTGCGTAATTGTATATTCCGTGTGGCATACCGTTCGTATCTTGTTTTTATAAATAGCAATACATCACTCCGGATCTTGAATAATAAAAACTTTTTAAGATTAAAAACAAGATGTCCAGTGTGATTACACGAGAAAATCCTTTCATAAAATGCTTTCTCATAGCCCGAGTACACGTCAATAGTTGTCCGAGTCCCTTGTGACTCTCAGACAACTTCAACAGCTTACTCATTTCCTGAGAATTACTTTTCCTGCGCACCATCTTTCGCAATAAAGAGACTGCTACTTTAAATGGAGAACATAGGATGATATTATGCTGAAGTTGTTCGATATGAAGAGCTCTGGAGGTATTTGAGCTGACTAATGCAAACGGAGTCAGGCTGAGTAAGATTCGGACATGGGTATCGCTCCATCCGGCAGTCGCCAAGTCAAGACTGGAGACTCCACTTGAACTGGCTCAATTCACCAGGATCGATGGTTTCTAAAGCCAAGGCGTGCGATAAAAAAAATAGAGAATGAAGGAAATGAAAGGAAGGAAAAAAAGTAGGAAGGGAAGGAGAGACGCACAGCATATAAATGAGAGAAATTCAAACGATATGATAATCATGTTGGAGGTTGGGATGAAGGAAGATAAACAGACGGCAGTCTATCAAAGAAAAAAAATAGAATAAAAAAGAAAAAGAAGATGAGGCTTACCGGTGTGATCATTGTTTAAAGATGATCAATATTTGAAAAGAGTGGGATAGAATGACACTGAGTATACATTCGGTCGAAATACCACAAGACCATTTAAACTTTCACATTCTACTGTCTCCATATTTAATTGGAATATAATATCTCCAGTTATATCCTTGCCACAACATAGCAATATAACTCAGCTAAAAGTTATATTATACCTCGGTTAATTCCAGTGACTACATCCCATCTTTACTGCAGATTCGCGAAAATATATTACTTTATTTACAATTTCTGATTAATTGAAAATATACGAGTTTGAAATGCAAAACGTTTCTGTAATTTGTCAACACATCGTATGATATATTGGAGTTGAAGTGATCCAAGTGTGACGGACCTTAAGATAAAAAAATACCCAGAATAAGTTTGGTAGTGATTGTATATATATTCATTAATACGTAAGTGAACAATCCTTGAAAGAGATTCAGCTTTAACCACCTACCTTAGTAACCATCACTACTTAAAGCATCTTGAAAGCAAAAGTAAATCTATGACCATTTTTTTTAGCAAAGATTTTATAAGCACGATACTCTTCATGAAGCGTCTTGAAAACAAATGCAAATAAATTATAAATATTTTTTAGTGCAAATATTTCACAAGTACAATATAGCTACACTTTACACCAAAACCAACCACACCACTATTTGCTGGTAGTTTAGTAAGACCTCCTCCACTGTGGCTACACCATCACATTACACACACATTATGTATTCTAATCAACCCTCATCATCATCATCATCATCATGTGCTGGAGTGCCCTTGACTTCAGCTCTGGTGGGAGGGGCGGGGGGAGCTGGTGGGGAGGGGCACAACCAACCCTACAACCACCCCCACCCCCACCCCCACCAACCACCACCATCATCATCATCATCATCAGTTTCATCACCAATCCTATTTGCTGTTGGCCTCCATCACCATCACTCATCACTACTCACCACCACTCATCACTACTCACCATCACTCATCACTACTCATCACTACTCACCACCACTCATCACTACTCACCACCACTCATCACTACTCACCATCACTCATCACTACTCACCATCACTCATCACTACTCACCACCACTCATCACTACTCACCACCATTAACTGGACCACACCTAAAAAATATCAACTACTCAACAAATACATACCACTTCTCTCTCTCTCTCTCTCATCACGACCCTCCTCCACCACCTACACCTCCACCCACTGACGCCAACACTACCCACCACCACCAAGGCTCCCTCCACCTCACTCCACCAGCATCTATCTATTATAACTCCCTTCTCCTCTCACAACCAACCAACTCTCACACCACCATCACCACCATCTCGGCCCAATGACGAAAGATTTATAGGCCCACATTATTCTTTAAGTTCAAGGCTGTAGTGGCAGTATTCAGCTACCTATAATTACGGTACACTAAAACACCTCTCTCTCTCTCTCTCTCTCTCTCTCTCTCTCTCTCTCTCTCTCTCTCTCTCTCTGGACAAGGTTTGGATCAAGGTGCTGTATAAAATCTATCACATTTAATTGGAGACTGTATGGTGTTTACAGTCTCGTCTATTCTTTACTAACAGGAGAAGAGAGACAATAAATAATTAAGGGGTAAGTAAGTACAGTGTTGGTAAATCTGGAACAAAAAAACACCTAATTCATTCCCCCAAAAAATATTCCAAGCTACAGACAGGCCACCACTATTTTTGTTAACCTGTTGGTTCTGTTTCCTGGCATAAAACTTTGAGTAATCGAAGCTCTTTAATTAAGAGGAGATTCATTTGTTGGTGAATTGGAAGGTCTGTGATTCCTCCTTACTAAGCCAGAAAACAGATATCCTCAATGGTACAACAAATAGGGGATGTGTTTCGTGGCATACATATATATCCTAGTTTGGAGGAATCAGCAGAGACCTTCCAAATACACCAATATAATCTCCCCTTATAATGGAGAGTAGTAGCTTAAACATGTAACTCAAGGACTCAAGAGTATGAAGAGTATAAATAGAGTCATTCTTATATAATATATGTTTGTATCTTGTTGGGTGATACGCCGCTTCTATCCTAAATGTCTCTCATCAAAACTTCCATCATAACCATTCGGGAGCAGCAATACAATTTCCGCCTCATCTACCCGTTCTCCATGACAATGCCTGAAACTCCACCACACTTGCGATACTATTCCCATTATCACAACTGCTAACTACACCCATTTATGAGGCGAAATCACCACCACAACCCAGATGAATATATGCACAACTAATTACACACACACACACACACACACACACACACACACACACACACACACACACACACACTGCTTTACTGCATTACCCGCTACACATCACCATAATTACTAACATCTTAATTATTACACACTATAGCAAACCACACAACCATCACGACGATTAGCACCACACACCACCACCACAACTACCAACATTACTTCTATCCACAACTACCAATATTTTTAACACCCCAATCACCTCCACAGGCACCCCAACCACAACTACCAACACTATTAACACCACAACCACCTCCACAAAACACACTAACACGAACCACTATCACGGGTACTACAATAACCACCACTTCTATCACCACCACCACCACCACCACTACTATAGATGTTATGACTAGTTAAAACATCTGCCTCAGTCACTATACCCGTCCTATTTCACAATCAAAATTAAGATACATAAAATAGGGAGTTTAACCGATAAGAGATATGGGAAGAAAAGGAATTACGAGCATCGAAAAAGGACGAGAGAGCAAAGTGATATTTATAGTCAGATAAGGCGAGCGAGAAAATTGAAAATGGAGAAGAATGACAACAAGAGACAACACAAAAGGATACTAACTGGGAGAGCGTGAGAGGAGAGATGAAGGAGAAGAGGGGAAGGGGAAACGCTGATAAGGGAAATAAAAGAGAGAGAGAGAGAGAGAGAGAGAGAGAGAGAGAGAGAGAGAGAGAGAGAGAGAGAGTGGAGCACGTGTGGGTGGGTGGGGAAGGAAGAGGCTGGGGGAGAGAGAGAGAGAGAGAGAGAGAGAGAGAGAGAGAGAGAGAGAGAGAGAGAGAGAGAGAGAGAGAGAGAGAGAGAATCCGAATAAGAGGGAACATGGAGGAGTGAGCAGGAGATAAGAGACAGGATGGAGAGGGCTGTGAATGAGAGTATGGTAAAAGGAAGAAGAGGAGGAGGAGGAGAGGGGTGAGTGGGAGGAAAAGAAATAGATAGGGGATGGAGAGAATGAATGGAGGGAATGGTGGGAGGAAAGTAAAAATAAAAAGGAGGCGGAGAGGGATGCATGGGAGGAAAGTAAAAAAAAAAAATAAAAAAAATAAAATAGGGGCTGGAGGAAATGTTTTTGTGGATAGTGGAAGGCAAGTCAGCATGGAAAGAGAAATAGAAAAAAGGAAGAGGAGAGAAATAGAAGAAAGGAAGAGGAGGGAAGAAAACACGGGGGATGAAGGAGGGAAGAGGCAAAGGGAATCACAGAGGAGAAATGGGTGGACAGGGGAGTAGTGATAATTATGTGAAAGTGGAAGGGGATGTGAGGAGAAAAGGAAGGAAGGAAGAGAGGAAATGAAGGGAGGGAGGGAAGGAAGGGAGGGAGGGAAGGAAGTGAGGAAAGGGGGGGATGGGAGGAAAGGAAGGAAGGGTGGGAGAGAGGGAAGGATGGGAGAGAGGGAAGGATGGGAGAGAGGGAAGGATGGGAGGAAGGGAGGGAGAGAGGGAAGGAAGGGATGGAGGGAGGGAGGGAAAGAGGAAAGGAAGGGATGGAGGGAGGGAGGGAAAGAGGAAAGGAAGGGATGGAGGGAGGGAGGGAAAGAGGAAAGGAAGGGAGGTAGGGAGAGAGGTTCAAGAGAGATGTACCGTAGAGAGAGGCTATTGTCCTATTTTTATTGTAACTTCATGCCACCACTATTCCTTCACTATCAGTTACTATTTTCACCATTCTGTAACCATGACATACACCACCACCACCACCACCACTAGTACAACTACCATTACCTGCATCATAACCACCAACCAGTACTACTATCACCACCAGTACTACCACCACCAACAACATCACTATTATCACCACCAGTACTACTACTACTACCACAATCACCACCACCAACAACAACCATCACTACTACTACTATCATCACCACTACCACTACTACCACCACCAACAAAAACATCAAATTCATCATTACTACCACTACCACCACTACTACTACAACCACCATAATCACCACTAACATAACTACCAATTACCACCCATCCTTCACTTCAACAACAATACTACCCTACCCTACCCTCGGCAATCACCAATCTTACCTAACAATAAAAATCAAGGAACACTTTATTTGGAGTCGAACCGAGGCGTGTACCCTTCTTACCCTACACACCACCACATTACATAAGAGACCCCCCCGAGCATGTAGTCAAATAATTGGAGGTTAGTGAGTCCTTCAAATATTGCCACGAAACACCACCTATATGGAAGGAGCTTGTTTCGTGGCATAGTCAGGAGGAATCAGATGCCACCAAACTATACCACGAAACAGATCCCTTATTAATACCATTGAGGATAACTGTTTTCTGGCATAGTTAGGAGGAATCAGTAGACCTCCAATTCACCAACAAGAGAATTTCCCCTTAATTAAGGACCCTGTGATCGTGTATGAGACCTGGTGGTGGCTTCTGATTCCTCCTGACCATGCCACGAAACAAGCTCCTTCCTTCCATATAGGTGTGTGTGTGTTTCGTGGCAACATTTGAAGGACTCACTACCCTCTAATTATTATCTGACTACACCACAGGGTCCCTTAATGCTATATGTTACCACTATATATATAGCTGCTGTCGTCTCAACCCACACGACTTCAACCAACGTTTCATAAGCTGTTTCTAAGATCATTGTTTATAGCATTGTATATTACCCGAGAGGAAGAAAGGAAGGAAGGGAGGGACGGAGGAAGGAAGGAAGGAAAAGGAAGAAAAGAGAAGAGGAAGAATAGAAAAAATGTGAGGAGGAAGAATGAGAAAAAAAAGAGAAGAGGAAGAAAGAAGAGGATATAAACTCAAGAGGGAAGGAAAAATGTGGGTGGGTGACGCGATGGAAAAACTAAAAGAGAGAGAGAGAGAGAGAGAGAGAGAGAGAGAGAGAGAGAGAGAGAGAGAGAGAGAGAGAGAGATATGCGGAAGCCGACTACTGGACATAAGGTCAAAGGTAACTAAGTAGGGTTAACATAGAGTAGAGTTGAGTAGTGTATAGGGAGTGAGATAGAGGAGGGGGAGGAGTGTAGGTAGAAAAAGAAGAAGTGAAATGACAAAGGTATGTATAAGAGTATGAGCAATACATTAACATAAAAGGAGAAGTGAAGAAAATAGTGGAAATGGACACGAGAGAAAGGCAGAGAGTGGAAAGGGTAGGATGATTTTAGAGACACACTTGTTTGACTGGTTGTATCATATCTATCTGATGATATTCGAGAGGAAGGTGATGGCTAATGATTCTGACTATGGTGGTTTTGGTTGTAGTAATGGTATACAGTAGTAATAGGCCTATATAGGTAGTAGTAACAACAGTACTGTGGTAATAACTATGGTGGTGATATTAGCAACACGTAATGATGCTTGTAGTGCCTATATGTATGAAAAAGGTGGTATGGTGGTGGTGGTGGTGGTGGCATTGTTGGCAATTATGGTGATAGTGTGTACAGTGTTGATGGTAGTGTGTACAGTGTTGATGGTAGTGTGTACAGTGTTGATGGTAGTGTGTACAGTGTTGATGGTAGTGTGTACAGTGTTGATGGTAGTGTGTATAGTGTTGATGGTAGTGTGTACAGTGTTGATGGTAGTGAGTAGTGGTAGGGATGGTGATGTTGGTAGTAGCGGCTGGTGTGGTGTGCATGGTGTGGTGGTGGTGGTGGTGTAACAAGTCTCCCCCCTCCCTCCATCCCCCCCAACAACCTCCTGGCTTGCAACACGATAAGCTTATACCTCTCCTCCCTCCTTGCCCCTCTCTCTCTCTCTCTCTCTATCTCTCTCCTTTCCTGTCCAGCTCTATCCCCTCCCACGCCTCTTTCTTTATCCCTTCGTCTTTATCCCATCCTGTTTTTCTCTCATCCTTGCTTCTCTATTTAATTTATCCTGATTATCACCTCCTGCTTCTTCTATCCCTCTATTTATCTCCTCCTTCTCCTATGTTTCTCTCTATCCTTTCCTTTCTCTCGCTTCTCTTATTCCCTCTTGTCCTTCATTCCCAGTCCTTCCCCAAAAACGTGTTAATTCTTTTCTTGTTTCTTCTATCCCTCTTTTACTCTCTATCCCTCTCTGTCCCTCCCCCCCTTTCCTATTCTCTCTCATCTCACCCATCCAGCCCTCCCCTTCTCTCATCCCCAACACTACCCCACCCCTTTCCTATTCCCTCTCATCTCTCACCCTCCCAGCCCTCCCCTTCTCTCTTCTTCCCCAACAACTACCTACCCCTCTCCCTCCCTCCCAGCACCACAACAACACAGCCAACCACTTGTATTCATAAATATACATATCCCCTCCCCCACCAACCAACTCACCCATCCAACCCAACAACCCCTTCCACTACCACCATCATCCCTATCCTTCCTCCACCCTTTATTCTCCTCCACATCATCCATCTACCACCCCTACACACACACACACACACACACACACACACACACATTAAACCCATTCATCCTATATTTAATGACTATCCAAGATGATATATACTTGTCAAGACTGAGAGTTGTGTGACGTCATCCTCATACATAGCTCTACATACATACATACATACATACATACATACCGTACTTACATACATTGGTCTACAGTACATACATACATACATACATACACTGAAGGATGCACAGAATGTCGACCTCCTCCCTCCACCTCTGCTACGCATTATAACCAATCTGTATTCGTCTCACTTCTCGTCTCTCTTTATCCTTAGTCTAATCTGGCTACATTTACAATCCATTTGCCTACCTCCCCCCCTCTCTCTCCTTCCCTCCCTCCATCTACCCCCATTCCTCCTTCCCTCCCTCCATCTACCCCCATTCCTCCCTCCCTCCCTCCCTCTATCTCCTTCCCTCCCTCCCTCCATCTACCCCCATTCCTCCCTCCCTCCCTCTATCTCCTTCCCTCCCTCCCTCCATCTACCCCCATTACTCCTTCCCTCCTTGAATGTATGGTATATATATCATTGTCTCCTCCTCCCTGCCACTCCTTTTATATAACTCTCTCTCTCTCTCTCTCTCTCTCTCTCTCTCTCTCTCTGGTATCCACTCATCACCCTCTTTTTTATTTTATCTTACTCGTTCTCTATCTCTCTTTCCCTTCCTATAAACTCCATCTTTTAAGTCTTCAAGTAAACTCTCTATCCCTACACACACACACACACACACATATATATACCACTCTTTTCCTAATATTTTTCTCTCCTCCCCTTCCATTAGCAATCCACACATTCCACTCCTATAAACCGAGGAGAAAAAAAAAACAATACAAGAACGGAATGACGACAGGCACTGGAGATATGAACAAGAAAAACAAAGTAGTGTACAGTAGGCAGCATAAATTCGCGTCCATCTCATGTGTGGTACTTAAGGGGGTGTGGGAGTAGGGGACAGGCTGGGGGGGGGGGGTGCTGGAATAGGGGAACAGGCTTGAGGGGGGTAGAAAGCCTGTCCCTTATTCCCGCACCCCCCTAACCCCTCCCAAGCCTGTCCCCCTACTCCCACCCCCCCAAGCCTGTCCCCCTATTCCCGCACCCCCTTAAGGACCCTGTGAACGTGTATGAAAAAAAAATTGGAGGCTTTCGATTTCTCCTGACAATACCCGCGAAACAAGCTGCTTCCATATTGGTGTGTGTGTGTGTGTGTGTGTGTGTGTGTGTGTGTGTGTGTTTCGTGGCAATATTTGACGGACCCGTATATCTCCAATTTTCTGACTACATCACAGGGTAGTTAGTTGCCTTCTGAACCAAACATCATAATATTACACACACAAAACAAATTACAAATCATACCACGTCTGGTTATGTACAGTCTGCAGCATTAATTCGCGTCCATCCCTTGTAATTAATAATGTTAGCTAATATGACCAGGTAGTTTTTGCTTTCTGAACCAGTTTCTATTCTAACAACATTTGTAATTTACTATATGAGAAGTAAATTAATTATCTGTCATCTCTGCATTCAAACTGTGTTACAACATTCACTATACAACTCATACATATGTAGGTGGAAATGAAGCCAACTTATGCTGCCCACTGTACACACACACACACACACAAACACAAACACACACATACATATATACATACATACACACATACTCGTATATCATATGGGCCAGATGACGTAAGTGAACTAAAGGAGAGGGTTATTTTTGTTTTGTTTGTGGTCGGGTGTGGATATGCTAATTCTGTCGTCGTCGTCTCCTTATTTACATTACACGTGTGTGCACTGTGTTGTAGGGTTGTTGTTGTTGTTGTACAGGACAGCCCGTGAGGTCATAGCCAAGTCTGTCATTCAAGTTTGTCACCCTTGCTATAAACCATCTCATTATGTTAGGTTTTCTCTTTCTGTTTCTCGTCTTTCACTCTTACTGTAAACCTTCTCATTATGTTAGGTTTTCTCTTTCTGTTTCTCGTCTTTCACTCTTACTGTAAACCTTCTCATTATGTTAGGTTTTCTCTTTCTGTTTCTCGTCTTTCACTCTTACTGTAAACCTTCTCATTATGTTAGGTTTTCTCTTGCTGTTTCTCCTCTTTCAATAAATTTAATCCCGGTGTTCATCACATGGATACTTAATTAATAGTGTCTGTCCCTTCTCATTCTTGTAAGCCATATATACTTTTTCGTCCCACTGTTTCTCTTTCTCGGTCTCAGTTTTTTACCCTACACTCTTACATCACTACGCCCTCTCTCTCTCTCTCTCTCTCTCTCTCTCTCTCTCTCTCTCTCTCTCTCTCTCTCTCTCTCTCTCTCTCCTCACCAAGTATCCGACGAGTCCCCCAGTAATGAGAGTTTCAACTGTGATTAAGCGGATTCGCTCCAATAAATTATTTCAACGTGAACAATAGAAGCTGGTTGTGCGTGTGTGTGTGTGTGTGTGTGTGTGTGTGTGTGTGTGTGTGAGAGAGAGATTCGAAGAAAGTTTTCCTTGTTCTTAAGCAATGGTCCCACCTTAACTTCAAGGTCACGTGGATCCTCCTCTCTCTTTACTCGGGTACTTCCTTCTTATCTGTGTGTGTGTATGTGTGTGTCTGTCTGTGCGTCACACCTCGGCCGGCAGCTGAGAGGAGACGATAATATATATACTATAGTCTATGGGCCGATTCCACAGTGGTTTAGTTTGTTAGGATCCTCCCCAACCAACTACAATTGTCAGTCTTAATTATATCCAACAAACTCAGTATCCATTTTCACAAAATCTGTCAGGTAGTTCCATTATTACCATAGTTTCATAGTGGAGTCATCAAATTCATCCAATAATTCACTCAGGAGTCATTTACACAGTTCAGTTTCTTTCGTAATGGTGCTTGCAAACCCAAACAAACCACTGTGGAATCGGCACTATACCCCGGCATGGGGCGTGGGAAGGACGGGACAGGTATGGGGGAGTTGAGAAGGGAGAAAATAGAAACCATGATTCTACAAACACCTAATAAAAGAGTACAAGACAAGAAGATTTGCCACAGGTCAGACATGTCCTACTCCTCACGGACTAGGCTATACAGAGGAACAACACGTAAGACTTCAAATTAAACTCATTAGCACACGTCTCAGGAGGGAAGAAGAGGAGGAGGAGAGGCAAGGGGGAGAGGGGAGATGGTACCAGGGAAGAGGGAGTTGAGGAGAGTGGGCGGATAGGAGAGGTGAGTGGAAGGGAGGAGAGGAGGCGAGTGGAGATAGCAACAGCAAGAAGGACGCGGGGTTCGAAGACATGGAAACGAGACAGATGGAAAGATGAAACTGGTTGAAGCAAGTGAAGAGAGGGAAGTGAGTAGCAAAAAGGAGGAACGGGGCACTGAAGCTTAAGGGAGGAGGAATCTCTTGTTGGTCAATTGGAGGGCTACTGATTCCTCCAAACTATGTCAGGAAACAGACGACCCCAATGTTACTAATAGGGGATCTGTTTCGTGGCATAATTTGGAGGAATCACTATAGTCTCCCTTAAGGGGATAGTATACTTTTGAAAGATTGGAGTGCCTTGATTCCTCCAAAGTATGCCAGGCAACAGGACCAGACGAACAAAAATAATGGTGGCCTGTTGCTTGGAATAGTTTGGAGGAATCGTTATCTCCCAAAATGCCAAAACTATACCCTCCCCTTAATGAAAACCACCTTGAATGAGGCCGAGGGATGGGAGAGAAGTGAGGGTAGCAAGCAGGTAAGAGTGGGAAGAGAGAGTTGAGTGAAGGGGAGAGGAGAGAGAATAGTAAGTAGGAAAGAGTGGAAAGAGGGTATTGAGGAGGGGGTAAAGAGAGAGGGTAACAAGCAGGTAAAGAGAGGGAGGTGAGGGAGGTGGGGGTTGAGGAGGGGGTTGGGTCATTGGGGAGGAGAGAAGTGGAGGGGGTTGGGTTATTGGGGAGGAGAGAAGAGGAGGGGGTTGGGTTATTGGGGAGGGTGAGACCAGGGGGATGATTAGAGGGGAGGGAAGTCACGTGCTCTACTTCACGAGGTACCAAGGCCATGCAGTGTCTGTTTGACCTCTCTGTCTCATGCAGGCTGAGGACGAGAAGGAAGGACGAAGAGACGAATCAGGGGGAAGGGACTGGGAGGTGTGAAGGTGGAGACAGGGAGATAAGAGGAGACAGGGAGGTGTGAAGGTGGAGACAGGGAGATATGAGGGTGGAGACTAGGAGGTGTGAAGGTGGAGACAGTGAAATATG
>JAWQEG010001565.1:2500-179473 GCA_033782935.1 Petrolisthes cinctipes | reverse complement strand
TGTTGTGTTGTGTTGGGCTTGGCGACGATAACTTACTGGTCCAGGCTAAGTGCATCTCAGAGCAGCCAGGGAGTGAGTAAGTGAGTACCAACCAACCAACCACCTTCCCACCCACCCACCTGAGTCAGGATTACAGTATTTACACAGTGTACGCGATTTGGAAGCCACGCGTTACTTGTACTCACGATCTTGTAAGCTCTATACTCTTACCTGGATACTTGTACTCCTTTTGACGCGAATGTGCTATAAATTATTCGTACTAATCTGGAGCTAACCTGACTTTTAACGTGTACTCTTCCCAGGTTACTTGTACTCGTTTTACCCGAATGTGTTTAAAAATAATTCTTACTAATCTGGAGCTAACCTGCATGACCTACATCGTAACACTCCTTTACTTACACCGACTTAACCAAAACAAAACAATGCTACTGCAGGCAAACCCAACCTAACCTGACTTATGAGGAGATTCTGTTGTTGGTGAATTGGAAGGTCTGTGATTCTTCCAAAATATGCCAGGAAACAGACGACCATAATGTTACTCTACCGAGGGATCTGTTTTGTGGCATTGTTTGGAGGAAGTAATAGTCTTCCAATTCACACGAAGGAGATTATCCCATTAATCTTATCCTCTTTCATGTTAACTCGTCGAGCTAAATATAACCTTGTATAGTATTGTGAAACACAACATTAATCTATTCTTCAAAAAAATTATATATACATTCGTCCAAGCGAATACACTTCGATACTATGTAGGTGGCAGGAGCCAGGTGGTCGATTTTGATGTCTGGCGCCAACCTCACACCGACGACGCCAACAATTACATATTTTTTCTACCCCTCCTCACCCCTACATCCCTGTCCCTCTCTTTCCCTTACGCCCTCGTCCCTCCCTTTTCCCTACACCCCTCGTCCCTCCATTTCCCCTACACTCCGTCCCTATTTTTGGTCGATTTATATATCTTTTCTTTCCCTCACCTATAGGCCCCCGTCATTCCTTTTAGTCGGTTATATATCTCTTCCCCTCACCTCTGTATGCCCCCGTCCCTCCTTATGGTTGATTACGAAAACGCCTTTTCATTCATTCGTATGTCCAATTGTGTGTATCACGACTTTGCATATAATCACTCTCTCACACACACACACACACCTCAACACGACAGCACCCAAACATCATCTTCCCTACCCTAAACACACACACCTATTTCGAGAGTGTGATGAAAGCCCAAGATGAGGTCAAGTCAAGTGGCAAGACAGGAGTTGAGGTTAAAAATAATATGAACCAGGAGAGAACATGCATGGCGATGGGGTGTTGTCAGGCCCAGAGATACATTAATTAAGAGAGTAGTGCAGTGTTGGTAATTCTGGAGCAACTGATTCCACCAAATTCTTCAAGCAACAAGGCACCATTATTTTGTTTCATCTGGTCCTGTTACTTGGCATTCTTTGGAGGAATCAAGGCACTCCAGTGTACCAAAAGTATACTATCCCCTTTTAAGGACCCTATGATCGTGTATGAGACTTGGTGGCTTCTGATTCATCCGGACTATACCACGAAACAAGATCCTTCAATATAGATGGTGTTTCGTGGCAATGTTTGAAGGACTCACTCACCTCCAATATTCTGACTACATCACAGGGTCCCTTAATTAATGCACCGTCTATTCTAGCATACATACATAACATATATACATACATACATACACGAAGTCAGTCTTGACCCATTTACTTTATGTGTATTTCACCCACCTACCCACCCACCTACATCCAGTCTATCTATCCATATACATGCTATGATGATAATTTTGATGGCTGAAAGTTGGTATCTTATAAGTCTGTTGAAATTTCTAGTACGTTATGTGTAGGAATATATGTAGCAACACACACATGCACACACATGAGAGGACTCCACCACAGTTTCGTCACACTTCATAACTCAACCAACGACAATTATCACGACACAGTGTCGGAGTGAAAGTAAGCTGGCACGAGAAGAGAAGCGAAGAGAAGAGAAGAGAAGAGAGACTTTTGCATGTCATGTTAAATTATATATGGTCTTGATTCAGCCAGGCAGATAAGAACTTGAGTATAATGCAATTGGGTTAATGTATTTTGTCTGCTGTGAAGGGGTGTGGGTGATGGTGTGGTGTTGGAGGTGGAGTTAATGTGTGGATGGTGATGGAGGTGATGGTGATGGAGTGGTGATGGTGTTGGAGGTGGAGTTAATGTGTGGATGGTGATGGGGTGATGGTGATGGAGTGGTGATGGTGTTGGAGGTGGAGTTAATGTGTGGATGGTGATGGGGGTGATGGTGATGGAGTGGTGATGGTGTTGGGGGTAGTTAGGGTGTTGTGGGGGCTGATGGTGGTGGTGTAGTGGTTGTGGTGATGAGTGGTGATGTGGGGCATGGTGGTGATGGACAGTATAATTATTAGAAAAGGAAAAGGCAAAAGAGAAAGGAGAAAGAGGGTAACGTGTGACAGAAAATAGGGGAATATTAGATAAGTGATGAGAGAGAGAGAGAGAGAGAGAGAGAGAGAGAGAGAGAGAGAGAGAGAGAGAGAGAGAGAGAGAGAGAGAGAGAGAGAGAGGAGAGAGAGAACCAAATGTACAGTATACTAGACGTGTGAAGGAGAGTGAATAAAAAGAGAAAAATTACTATAAGACAAAAAAAAAAAATCATCAAAGGATGACGTGAGAGAGGGATGAAGGGAGAACCTTGTGTACCTACCTACCTACCCCTACACACCCACAAATGGACCTAAGGTAAGTAAATGGACTCTAGCTACACACACACACACACACAACTGTCCCCTAAAATGCACCCCCCTCTCACACCTGTCCCTCACACCTGTCCCTTAAAAATATACGTCCTCACACATCTGTCCCTCACAACTGTCCCCTAAAATGCACCTCCTCTCACACCTGTCCCTCACCACCTGTCCCCCTAAAAACACACCTCCTCACACACCGGTCCCAAAGAGTCCCTAAGAATGAGTATTACAAAGTGAGATGTGGGACAGTATAACGAGTACAGCTAGTGATTGGGGAAGTGAGGTAGTAAAGAAGCGAAGGACTGAATATTGTAAACAAGAGAGAAATGTTAATGTGGATAATGTGTATAATGTGAAGAGCTACCATGAAAACTTAGGAGAAATATTGAGGTAAAGGAATATGATCTAAAATGGAATTAATTATTATTATTATCATGAGAGAGGAGAGAGAGAGAGAGAGAGAGAGAGGAGAGAGAGAGAGAGAGAGAGAGAGAGAGAGAGAGAGAGGTGAAAGGCTAATTGTGTGCGTGTGATACTAAGAGTGGAATTATTATGAGAGAGTGGGAGAGGTGAGAGGCTACAAAGTGAGTGTGGTGTGTGTGTGTGTGTGTGTGTGTGTGTGTGTGTGAGTGCCAAATGGTGCTCCCTTTGCCCTTATATCACCTGAAATATCACCTCAAAATGTTAACGTTGCAACCTGCCCTCCTTCTACGACCTAATTTGCCTGATCTCTCTCTCTCTCTCTCTCTCTCTCTCTCTCTCTCACTCTCTCTCTCTCTCTCTCTCTCTCTCTCTCTCTCTCTCTCTCTCTCTCTCTCTCTCTCTCTCTCTCTCTCAAAAAAAAAAAAAAAAAAAAAAAAAAATCTTGCTCGTAACCCTCACACCAGAATGATCTTTGCTTGTGCAGATAATAATGTTTACCACAGAACCTCTCCGGCTGAAGTCAACTTTCACTTGATCCCGGACGAGAAAATAATTATGAGAGTCACATGTACAGTCACCATAAAAAAAAGTAAGTTCTATACATCCCAGGTGAATGAAAAAAAAAAGTGGTGGTGGGCCATTTGAGTGAACCTGATGAATCAATATTAAAGAGACCAAGAGATTCTATAATGTGTTTTATTTTGCATCATTTTTCGAGGCTGTGTCTGTCTCTGGAAGGTGTGGGGGTATATAGGACTATTGAGCGTGGCTGTACATTCACGGTAAATATATGTATGTATGTATGTGTTCTATATTTATTACCCTCTGAAACTGTACCAAACCCAAACAGGTGAACATCAGAGCTTAAAGAATATTCGTGGGTAATTCATTCCATAGGTTAAAACTCCTAAAAAAGTGCATGGTAGGTACTCATGATCGGTACTATATATATAATTAACACAATCCATACATACATGCAACCTTTCAACATGATTAGAAACAACACTTTATTCATCAGCTAGTGGGGGATTCATTTCATAGATTAAAACTCCTAAAAGTGGGTAGGGATTCATGACCCTTACTGAATATATACACAACACAGTCCACAAAACAAAGTCCACTTCTTCATCCTCCAACACTGTATTCTCGTCAGATCAACACTCCCAACCTTATATTATTTTTATTATTATTATTATTATTATTATTATTTTCAAGCTGTTCTTTCACCACTATAGGCCTAATGATTCTTCCCCGTATGAGTTAAAAAAAACTGGTTCTACCCATATGAGATTCTCTGACCATAATAATCATCTTTGCAAACCTACGCTCACCACTATTTTCATCTTTCATATTTATTCATTTTCATTTTCCCTACGCCTCTCTCTCTCTCTCTCTCTCTCTCTCTCGTCTACTTAATGAGATCTGCTCTGACGTTATCAAAGCAAAGGGATGGAACTCTCAAGGTGTGGCGTCAGTATATACTCTCCTGTCACACACACACACACACACACACACTGCTGGCCTATTTTGCAACTGAATGTACAGCTGCCTCCACTAGTAACGAGCACAGCGTCCGGGGTGGGTTTAACGAAATGTGGCTGACACCACTGTGTTTGTTTACTCGTAGTCTTAATAGTTAATGAATCCACCATAAGTAAAGCAAACACATTTCTACCACATTTCGCCAAACCCACCCATCAAGGAAGGACGCTGTGTGTGCTCGTTACTACTGAAGGCAACTGTATATAGTAGTGTGTGGTTCCTTCCTCGTTGAGAACACTTTATTATTATTACCGGATGGATGAGTTGGTGTCTCTTCTTCTCTTCTCTTCTCACTCTGATAAAGCTAATTTTTTTTTTTTTTGCCCTACATCTCCACACACACCTTCACCTGTCCCTTCCTCACTTTGTTCTACCCACACCTCTTCCCCGTCTTCCCTTTCCTTCTTTTCTTCTCTCAACCCACCTTTTCTTCCTCCCCCCCCCCCCTCTCTCTCTCTCTCTCTCTCTCTCTCTCTCTCTCTCTCTCTCTCTCTCTCTCTCTCTCTCTCTCTCTCTCTTGCCAAAACAGGGAAGCTTTTCTTGCTTACCGGAATGTGGTGGTGGTGTGAGGTTTGGTGGTGGTGGTGATGGAGATGGTGGAGGTAGTGAAGATGGTGATGATGGAGGTGGTGAGGTAAAGAGTGGTGGTGATGATGATGAGGTGGTGATGTAAGGGATGTTGGTGATGTTGTTGTTGGAGGTTATGAGGGTAGGTGGTGTGTTGGTGATGAGGTGAAGAGAAAATGATTGTGAGATGTGATAGTGGTGTGGTGGTGCATGGTATTGATGGTGATGTAGCAGTAGTAGTAGTAGTAGTAGAAGTAGTAGTAGTAGTAGTAGTAGTAGTAGTAGTAGTAGTAGTAGTAGTAGTAGTAGTAGTAGTTGTTGTTGTTGTTGTTGTTTTTGCTGTACTGAGGGTGCTATTAGTAACAGTAGTAGTAGTAGTAGTAGTTAGAGTAGTAATTGCTGTTGTTGTTATTGTTGTTAGTGTACTGAGGGTAGTAGTAGTAGTAATGAAGGTGATAATAGTGATCCTGTAAGTTTAGTAACAAGATAGTGGTGTTTGTGGTAATGATGGTTTGTACAGTGTGTGGTTGGTTGGTGGTAATGGTCCTAGTTAACTCTTTAAGTACATATTTCTGGCGTCTGGTGTGCCGGTAACTGGTTTATTTAATCTCATGACTCTTACACACACACACACACACACACACGACACACACACACACACACAATGTATAAATTATGTACACATATGCATACATATATAAATACAATCACATATATTATTGTACACACACACACACACACACACACACACAATATATAAATTATGTACACATATGCATACATACATAAATACAATCACATATATTATTGTACACACACACACACACACACACACACACACACACATGCAAACATACATAAATACATTCACATACATTATACACATACAGTAGATAATATACTCACTGCCAACAATTCAGTTTAATTTCACTGACGCGATAAGACGAAGTGGCATCATTAATTAAGAGGTTGCAAAAACAAGAGAAAGATACAGATGATGATGTTGTTGTTGTTATGGTTGTTGTTGTTGTTGTTGTTACTGGGGAGATTTAAGACGATGGGGACGAGTAGAGAGATTAAGGGGGTACGGGAATAGGGGGACAGGCTGGGGGGGGGGGGGTTAGGGGGGTACGGGAATAGGGTGACAGGCTTTCTACCCACCCCCAAGCCTGTCCCCCTATTCCCGCACCCCCCTCCCCCAATCCTGTCCCCTACTCCCGCACCCCCTTAAAAAATAATATTGTCCACACGGTGATAAGGAATGAAAGACGTAGAGTATGATAGGAAAAGTGAAGTGTAAGAGGAAAAACGATAAGGGTAATAGAAAACATTTGATGAAGAGAGAGAGAGAGAGAGAGAGAGAGAGAGAGAGAGAGAGAGAGAGAGAGAGAGAGAGAGAGAGAGAGAGAGAGAGTCAGCATCAGTGTGGGAGGAATGAGAGGAAGGAAAACAGTGAAGGAGGAGGAGGAGGAGGAGGAGGAGGAGGAGGAGAAAGACGGGGAAGGGAGATTGCACTGGGTGTGAACTCTGTGGAGGTGAAAACAGTGAAGTAATGATGAGGGAGAGAATGGTAGAGTGAGGGGGAAGGTGGATTGAGTGAGAAGGAAGGAGGGTGGAGTGAGTGGAAGGTGGAGTGAGTGGGAAGGTGGAGTGAGTGAGAGGGAAGGTGGAGTGAGTGAGAGGAGGTTGGAGAGAGGGAGTGTATAGGGTGAAGTGAGTGAGAGGAGTTTGGAGTGAGGGGAAGGTGGTGTGAGAGAGGAGGGTGGAACAAAGGAGGGGAGATTGGAGTGAGAGGGAGATGAGGCTGTAGTGAGAGGGAGGGAGGGGGAGTAAGGGGGAGAAGGTTGCAGTGAGGGGGATGAAGTCGGAGTGAGGGAGAGGAGGTGAGGATGTTGGGGTGAGTGAGAGGAGGGTAGAGTGAGAGAGGAAGCTGGAGTGAGAGAGGGGGGTTGGGGGGATTGGGGTGAGTGAGAGGAAGCTGGAGTGAGAGAGGGGAGAGGAGGTGAGGATGTTGGGGTGAGTGAGAGGAGGGTGGAGTGAGAGAGGAAGCTGGAGTGAGAGAGGGGGGTTGGGGGGATTGGGGTGAGTGAGAGGAGGGTGGAGTGAGTGAGAGGAAGCTGGAGTGAGAGAGGGGGGTTGTAGTGAGGGAGAGGAGATGTGAGAGGAGGGCAGCAGACTATACCAGGTGTGGGGGGGAAAGTCCCTCAGGGTTAGTAAACACTGACGTCATTGTATTACCTCACTCATTCCTGCCCTCTACCGCTCTGCCCTCCACTATAACTTACATCCTCCCTCATTCGTTGCCTCCCATCCTTCCTTCCCTTACTCCTCCTGTCTTGTCCTGCCTTTCTCTCACTTGTCCTGTCTCCACCCACCTGTCTCGCCTACTCCCTCACTGCACAAGCTCCTTCATTCAGTTGTCTAATTACCTTACTCCTATCCTCATCTGTCTTGTCCTCCCCCCTCTCATGTTTTGTCCTGGTCTGTTCCCACCTGTCCTGCATACTCCCACACTCCCGGCCTACACTTTTTCAATCCTCTGTCAAATTCCCTTACTTCTATACTGTACCTTCATCTCCTTTGTCCTACTTCTCTCCTCTCTTGTCCTGTCTTGCTCTGTCCCTCACTGTCCTGCCTTAACCCTGCACCGCCTCCTATTCTCCTTGCCTTCCCTCTGCCCTCTCTCCTTCCCTCTTCTACCTGCCCTGTTCTGTCCCATCCCTCATTTTTTACCCTTTATTGTCTCACTCCTACCCTGCCCCCGACACACATCAAACCTGTCCTCCTCTGTCCTGCCTCACTCCTGTCATCCTCTATTCTGTCATTTCCTTCATCTTTGCTTTCTCTTGCTCTCCTGGTCTTCCTCGTCCTATTCTGCTTCTTGCATTATACCTTCTGTGTCCTTGACTTGCCTCACCAGCTCCTTCCCTCCCTGCTTCACTCTTGTCATCCTCTATTCTGCCTTCTCTTACATCTCTGCTTTCTCTCTCATGCCTGGTCTTCCTCGTTCCTATTCTGTCTCTTGCCTCACACCTGATCTGCCCCCCCTTGCTTGCCTTGTCTGATCACTCCTTCCCTCCCTTGTCTTACTCCTCTCTCACTTCTCTCCTCTCCTGCTTTGTCTCCTCCCTCATCTCTTGTCTCCTCTCTCACTCTTGGCCTATCCTGCCCTACCTTTTCCTGCCTCATCGCCCCTCCCTCATTACCTCACTCACTCACCTTGACCAATCCACACTACTACCCCACGCAACACAGTCTAGTCTAAACACCATTGTCTTCTCACTCCCACACTATTCCTCCTCTCTCTCTCTCTCTCTCTCTCTCTCTCTCTCTCTCTCTCTCTCTCTCTCTCTCTCTCTCTCTCTCTCTCTCTCTTTTGACACCCGAGCCATGACGAACATTGTGGTTGTTTATGTTAGAAGTGTTATTGTCTTAAGTGGTGTGAAGGAGGTGATGATGGTAGTAGTAGTAGTGGTGGTGGTGGTGGTGGTCTGATGTTGGTTCCACTTAAGAGTACAAACACTATTATTCCCCTCTAGTTAGTGTTCCCATCAGCATCCTTATTCTCACTGCCAACAAAACGATTATTTCTCATAGACACAACAACTCATTCTCCCATCAATACCACAATTACCCATGCAACCACCACCACCACCAACACCATCATCACTATCACCACATCCTTTTCTCACCTTCACTATACTTACTGTCCCATCATCACCATCAATATCCCATCCTTTCCTCACAACTCATTCTCCCATCATTACCACAATAACCCATGCAGCTTTCACCATTACCAACACCATCATCACTATCACATCCTTTTCTCACCTCCACTATACTTACTGTCCCATCACCAACCACCATCAGTATCACATCGTTTCCTCACAGCCTTTAGCTACTCACTCTCTCACCACCATATCATAACATCACCATCACATTCATTTTTCACCACCACTACTACTACTACTACTACTACTACTCCTTCTCCCACCATCACCATCCTACTATACTCACTCTCACCACTATGCACCACCATCATCATAACCCCATTCTCATCACCCACACCATCACTCTCACCATCCATCACTATACAAAACACTCAAGAACAACAACAACAACTAACCATAATCCAATCAACACACACACACACACACACACACACGTCCTCGGGAAGATAAGGTCACGACTGAGGCGGCGCCGTGTGTGTGTATGTGTGTGTGTTTTTTACCCAGTAGTACACACTGGTGACATCATATCCACACACACACCCACACTGACCGACTCGAGTTGGACTGTACCGTGCTGTATGTGTGTGTGTGTGTGTGTGTGTGTGTGTGTGTGTGTCTGTGTGTGTGTGTGTGTGTGTGTGTGTATGTGTGTGTGTGTGTGTGTGTGATTCTATATTTATTCTACTATTATAATCATTTTTATGTTTTCGTTGTATATATTTTTTCTAGATAAAAGACTTTAAAATGTCTACAAGTGATATCCTGAGTTTCCTGTTTTAATTTATTTTTTTTTTTTTCATATTATTTATTTTTTCGTTGTACATCATTTTCTAGATGGAGGAAAATGTCAAGTGATTTTCTGAATTTTTCTACAGTGAATTCAATTGACTGACGCGAACATAAATCTTTAAGAAAATTGGAGGTGAGTGAGTCCTTCAAACATTGCCACGAAACACCACAAATATTGAAGTAGCTTGTTTCGTGGCATAGTCAGGAGGAATCAGAAGCCAACAAGACTCATACACGATCACAGGGTCCGTAGTAAACTTTGACCAATCACGGTTTTAGCCTTGACGTTATCGCCTGAGGAAATAAGCAACTACCGTGGATACCTATATACAAGTGCCATAGGGAGTGAACCATATTATGTTGGATTGCTACATGTACAGTTAAGGAAGGGGATGTACTCGTAGTAGTGTTGGCAAATTTGGAGCAACTGATTCCTCCAAACTATTCCAAGCAACAGGACACCATATTATTTTTTGTTAATCTGGCCCTGTTTCATGGCATATTAAGGAGTAATCAGTAGCCATCCAGTATACCAAAAATATTATTATGACTTCCTTAAAGACAACATATTTATACTAATCATTTGAAACTGAACCAAGACCAAATGATACACACCACAGGCAAAACAACAACATGATTTAAGGACACTGTGAACGTATATGAAAATTGGAGGCTTCTGATTCCTCCTAACCATGCCACGAAACAAACTCTTTCCATAGAGGTGGTGTTTCTTGGCAATGTTTGAAGGACTCATCTATCTCCAATTTTCAGACCACATCACAGGGTCCCTCAGGGGGGGGGGGGTATTCTCTTCTTGATAAATTGGAAGGCTACTGATTCCTCCTAACTATGCCAGGACACAAACCACCTCAATGTTTCTAATAGCCAGGGATTTGTCGTTTTGTGTCATAGTTTGGAGGATTCGCAAGCCCTCTGGTTTTCCATCAAGAGATTCTCCCCTAAACAGTTCAGATAAACATTGCAGTTGTTCGTAATTCTATAAATGGATAGAGGCTGGTGTTTGCGAATGGCACAACACAGCCTCCCACATATATAATTATATACTTGGTACAGTTAGCGTTGTCGTAAAGCATGAAGTTGGGATATGAACTCTCATCTAACCCCCTGAGGCCTTTATCTCCCACGTGAATTGTTGTGGGCAGGTGTTGTGGACACAGTTATGAGGAAGAGTCAGTGGCCTAGCTTCCATTCCGCAAACAACACCACACTACGGACTCCTTCCCTCTCACTTCATGTGTTCGTGTATGAGTTAGAAATGTTGTACTGTACAGGTAACTCTTGTAACTATACGTGGCATCAGGTGGAAAGGTGTACGAGAGTTTGTAGCTACAATTTATCTGACAACAACACTAAGGGCTACTTCCCTCCCACTTCATTCGTTCTTGAATGGGCTAGAAATAGAATACTGTTGTAACTAGCTGCATCAGGTAGAAGGAGCTGTACCAGAGTATATGTATGTATATAACTGAGGCTGTGTCCTGTATAGTATATTGTTATTGGTGGTAAATATGGAGCAACTGATTCCTCCAAACAATTCCAACCAACAGGATACCATGATATCTATTCATTGGTTCTGTTTCCTGGCTTACATTGGAGGAATCAAAACGCTCTAATGTACCAAAAGTAGAATTCCCCCTTAAGTGGTGTAAGGCTGTAAAGCGTGTGAGTCGCCTCCAGCCACTCTCAGTCAGCTGTGACAATACAACTTTACCCTGAAGACACACAGATGGTCCTCCTGGTGGGGGTCTGGCCAGCTGATGGTGGTGTGGGTGTTGTGGTGAGCCTGGAGAGTGTGTGTGTATGTCTGTGTGTGTGTTAAGTGGTGGGTGTCATACAAGTGCTGGTGTGTGTGTGTGAAGTGGTGGGTGCCATAAAAGTGTTGCTGGTGTGTGTGTGTGTGTGTGTGTGTGTGTGTGTGTGTGTGTGTGTGTTGACGGACACGTGGTAACAACCGTATATGTGTTGTTGCTGTGTATGTGGGATGGAAGTGATGAGGTCATGTTGAGGTGACGATATGATAAGTGTGGTGGTGGTGGTGGTGGTGGTGATGTGTCGTTGTTGGTAAGGTGATGGAAATGTATTGCCTTGATCCAGTGAATTGCTCGAACGGATATTTTAACATACGTTCTCTCAGCTAAAAACTAAGTACCGTATATCCATCACCAATGTGTTAAGTATCTGGCAGAGTTACATCAACAACTTTTCAGTCCCCTACTTACTTCACATCCCATTCCTGTTATGGTTTCCCTCCCCCCTGGTTCTCCACATCCGTAAGTGACATTCCATCATTTCCTCGTGCATCTCCTAATGTATTCTAATGAACTTAAATTTACTCATATTCTGTCCATCCATGACTTCAGTACCTCTATATTCCCTATCCCACACTTCCATTACTTCCATATATTCCTTACTCTCTTACTACCATATTTAACATTTTCTATTTCATACTTTACTCAATGTTCTTGATACAGTAATTCCTCTGTTCTCTTAATTAAAAATGTCCCATGCACGTTCCACCGATTCCTGATAAACCTCTGATACAATGACAAAAACTATACTCTATTCAACACATTCCTCTCTCTACCACATCCAGAATAAATAGCTACTCTGTCCCACACTCCACCACTTCCTGACAACTCTCCCACCATGCTCTTAACTTAAACGGCCCCACTCCCTCTCCATCAGCCTTAAGGGGGGTAATATACTTTTGGTACATTAGAACGCCTTGATTCCTCCAATTGTATGCCATGAAACAGGACCAAATTAACAAACCTAATGATGGCCTGTTGCTTGGAAAACTTTTGAGGAATCAGTTGTTCCCAGTTTGCCACTAACACTGTCTCACCCTCTTTATTATATTCTCATGGACACACCTTCACAACCACCCCCTGTCACCTCCACCCGCCCATGCTCACAAAATAGGCCATTGCGTTTGATGCTAAAAGTGTAGGTGTTTGTTCAGCTTCTGGGGTTATTTTTCCCTCATTGCAACACTCACTTACTATTCTCGCTACACAGTTAAAACTTCTTGGATTAACTCATGGTCATTGTGTGTGTTTGTGTGAGAGAGAGAGAGAGAGAGAGAGAGAGAGAGAGAGAGAGAGAGAGAGAGAGAGAGAGAGAGAGAGAGAGAGAGAGAGAGAGAGAGAGACTCATCAAGTGTGTGTGTTGTCTTAAATTCTATGTGGTCTTTTTGTGTTGCGTTCCTATTATTGTAAGGTATATTACATTTAACTGGTGTGAAAGCAGTTTGTGGTGGAGGGGTTGTTTTTGTCATATGTGTGTGTGTGTGTGTGTGTGTGTGTGTGTTCTTATAAGCTTATCAGACAGACACCAGGTTGAAGCGCGTTGTTTATGATGTCTTGTTTATAAAACCTTGTGTGGGTCATTTTTCGTTTACAGTGACTCAGGCAGAATCTCAAATGTTGAAAATTAGAGTTTGATGGGGACAATTCAACACACTTATTTTCAACACAACTACACCCACACACTCACCATACTCACATTCATCCCACTGTAGGCTATATATACTCGCTACAAACACAAATGAGGACACACACACACACACACACCATACTCGCATTCATCCCCTATACCCACACACACACCATACTCACATTCATCACACTGTAGGCTATATATACTCGCTACAAACACACATGAGGACACACACACACACACAATACTCACATTCATCCCCTACACCCACACACACACACCATACTCACATTCATACCCTACACCCACACACACACACCATACTCACATTCATCCCCTACACACACACACACACACACATCATACTCACATTCATCCCCTACATACACACACTCACTATATTAATTCATGTGGTTTCTGTATATTTTCCCTATTTTTCATACTTTGTTTTGTCTTGTCGTGCACACAATATTTTTTTCCAATTCATGGTTTGGAGTTCGGTAAAGCTACGGTATTATTCCGGTTATTTATAGTGTATAGAAAAATAGCCACATGTTTTTATTTTGGCTACAGTCTTTGCAAATTTCATGTTTCTACTGTACGATAATTATCAGAGCCAATGTCATGGAGATAACTCGACCTTCAGACCATCAGCACTATAGGCCCCTCGATATTAGATGATTCAATATAGCACTATCCTTTTAACACAGACTCAGTAATCACTTAGTTTGTATGGTAATGAATAACACAAGCCTGGGAAAACATTAATTGGTGGTCTTCAATGAGGGACTGAGTGGAAATTGGAGTGGTGGATACAAGTATTTATTATTTTATTGTCTATCGAGGGTCTAGCTGTATATACGAACTCATTGTTGTTTACATATTTCTAGATACACAGTGCAAGACGTTGGAAACATTATTTAATACTGTAAGCAGCATTGAGGCAGTAAATGTGTCAAGGTGAAGGTAGCTAGCTATTCTTTACTTGACAACACCATCATCACCATCATCATCATCATCATCATCATCATCATCATCATCATCTTAAGGGGAATATATAATAAGTATACTTTTTGGTACATTAGAGCACTTTGATTCCTCCAATGTATGCCGGAAAACGAACGGGACTAAATTATAAACAAAAATAATGGTGCCCTGTTGCTCGGAATAGATTGGAGGAATTAGTTGATCCAGATTTGCCAACACACTAAATACTTCCCCCTTTAATAGCTCCACCGTGTTTTTTATTTGTGGTGACTGAAATGAGATACTGCGGTTCACATTCTGTTTGTCTGTTGATAATACTGTTGTGAGGGTAAACATCTCGCTGGTTATTAGAGTTTTATGGGGGCAAAATACACTACGTTGTTTTAGAGGGATGGGTATAGCCTTGTTGGCATTTGGGGAGATAATGATTCCTCCAAACTATTCCCAGCAACAGGCCACCATTATTTTTATCTATCTGGTCCGTCCTCCTGTTTCCTGTGATACTTTGGAGGAATCAAGGTGCTCTAATGTACCAAAAGTTTACTCTCCCCATAATTGGAGCTGTGTGGATTAGCATTTATGTTCGACTGATGTGGAAGACTGGTGATGGATGCTTAAGGAACCCTGTGATGTAGTCAGAAAATTAGAGATAAATGAATCCTTCAAATATTACCACGAGACACCACCTATATGGAAGGAGCTTGTTTCGTGGCATTATCAGGAGGAATCGGAAGCCTCCAATTATTCTTACACGATCACATGCAGGGTCCTTAAGGGGATAGCATACTTTTGCTGGTATGTACAGTCGACCTCAGGAATTCGTATACACCACTGTCTGATCAAGGGTACGTAACAACTAGAAAATTTTGTACATTGATTTCCCAACTGTAAAATTTTCTAGTAATGATATTTGGCGAATATTTGAATCAGTCAGCAGAACAATGCCTACAATATGTGCAGAATAAAGTGTACGAATTCCTGAGGCCGACTGTACATTATAACTCCTTCATTCCTCCAAAGTATACCAGGATAACTAATAATATAATGGTGGTCTGTTGCTTGGAATAGTTTGAAGGAATCATTGTCTCCAAAATTACCAAAACTATACCGTTACCATCCAGTTAATTGGGCAAGCTATTATTTTTCTTAATGAGCTGATTTCGAAAAGTAGCTGAATTTACTTTACTTGGGTCGCTCTCCAAGTAAGTACGTGTGTGTGTGTGTGTGTGTGTGTGTGTATGTGATGGTATTGATGACGATGTGTATGGTAACGGTACGATGCCTCTCTAGTTACAATACCTGCAGAGTCATCGTACACACTCACACACACACACACCACAGATATTCTTAATTGTATTCGTCACTGTGAACTAAGTGAATTGGTTAGGAGGTACTCGTGTCTTGGAATACACAACACAACACCAACACAACACAACACAACTCAACACAGCACAGCGCAACACAACACAGTGCACAACACAACTCAACACAACACACCACAGCACAACACAACGAAACGCAACACAACACAACACAACACAGTGCACCACACAACTCAACACAACACACCACAACACAAGGAAACACAACGCAACACCACAATGCACCACACAACACAACACAACACCACAATGCACCACACAACACAACACAACACCACAATGCACCACACAACACAACACAACACAAGGTAACAGAATACAATGCAACACCTCAAGGCAAGGCAACACAACACAACACAACCAACAAAACCCAACCCAACACAACAAATGCTTCAGAAGACAACTTAAACAGGCACAACACAACTCAAACTGGTACAACACAACACAACATAAGGCTTCACTAATTCATTTCACACGGTTGGTTGACACGAGACTCGTATTCCTAGAACCGTATTACCTCCGTTAACGAAGCTGGACGGACCCTATGTTTTCACCCTTGTTTGTGTGTCTGGGCTATATACTACTCATTCTGTTGTTGTTGTTGTTGTTTTTACCAGTTTTCAAAAATTATGAAGATTTTATTTTGCTTTATTGTAGTTTTGGAAAGAAATTTTGATCAGTGCTTGTCTCCTATTTAGGTATTTACGACTGAAAGAAGGCAGACAAACTATATTAAGCAGTATGTATCTTTGTAACCTGTCTGACTAAAGTGTTGGAGAATTTCCTGTTAACATTACATGAATAGATTGAATATATTGGTCATAATTCTTACATCACACACACACACACACACACACACACACACATACACACACACAGGACTGAATCACCAATTAAATTCGCTCAGGCTCTAACAGGATGCGACGAGACATTAACAAGCAACAAGTCCAAGATCTGAACCGACTGACTAACGAACTGACTGACTAACTGACTGACTGACTGACTGACTGACTGACTGACTGACTGACTGACTAACTGACTGACTAACTGACTGACTGACTGACAAACTAACTGACTGACTGACTGACTAACTGACTGACTGACTGACTGACTAACTGACTGACTGACTGACTAACTGACTAACTAACTGACTGACTAACTGACTGACTGACTGACTAACTAACTGACTGACTGACTGACTAACTGACTGACTGACTAACTGACTGACTAACTGACTGACTAACTGACTGACTGACTGAGGAACACATAGAATACCCCCTATAGCATTATACTCTAGCAAAATACGTCGCTATGTTTACCTATTTTATCACTATTAACTAATCCTCTAAGATGGAGATACTTTGCTTGCCATTATGAGAAGCCAACATGATGCTTTCAGAACTGGCAGTGGGGAACATTATTATACTGCAACCAGGAGATGACAAATGTACAAAACGTAAGGAGAAAGTGACGCAAACAGAGCGAGGAGTAATATGTTGTGTGTAGTAAGTTGCAGGGTGACAGGAGATGAATGATGACGACGATGGTGGTGGTGGTGGTGGTGGTGGTGGTGGTGGTGGTGAGTATGATGATGGTAGAAGTGGTTGGTAGTGGTGACAGGGAGTATGGTGATGGTAGGAAATGTGGTGATGGTGTTAGTGTTGGTGATGGTAGTAAAAGTGGTGTTGGTGGGGGTGGTAGTAGTGTTGGTAACGGCGCGGTAGTGAAAATGGTAGTGGTGGATGTAGTGGTAGTGGTGATAATGATAGTGATAGAGGTGATGGTAGTGATGGACAATGAAGGTAAAGGCTGTAAGAATGTTTCTCTAGATTTGCGGTCGCCCTTAGCTTTTCCTCTCTCTCTCACACACACACACACACACACTTTCTTCCCCTGGCCGTGAAAACACCCACACCCCTTCTCTCTCTCCCTCTCCCTCTCTCTCTCTGTGTGTGTGTGTGTGTGTGTTGGCTTCCGTCACACCTCACATCCTCACACACCAACATTCATTCTCTCTCTCTCTCTCTCTCTCTCTCTCTCTCTCTCTCTCTCTCTCTCTCTCTCTCTCTCTCTCTCTCAGACACACATTTGGTAGAAGTAAGTTAAGGTAGGGTTAAGATAGTGAAAGCATGAGAGAAGATGGTAGCGATATGTTGTGAGTGATGTGATAGAGCAATGTTTTCATACCACACATCACACCTGTCTACCCCTGTCGGATGGTGGAGTGTGGCAGGGGGGGGGGGGTGTCGGGTGCTAACTCACCTACCCTTTGTAGTGTAAAATGTGCCGTTTAAAATGTGTCTGTCTGTGTGCAGCTAACTGTACGTGTTCCTTCATTAAGTATTGTTTGTTTATTAAGGTGAAATATTCGTACACTGGCAAACATATTTCTGTTGTACTCGCTCATTTTCAACCGCTAACTAAAAGGTGCCATAATATAATTCAGAAACCCTCAGGATTTAATTAGCATACAGAATGTACTCGTTTACTGATGCAGAATTTAGCATACCGGTTCATTTGTTTTCATCTTCAAACACAAGATCGAAAATGTCCTTTACCGCACTAAGCCATGCAGGTCATGTACTTAGCTTTTAAGGTCACAGGGGAGTATAGCCCTTTTCCACAAAGGAGTTTATGTACATATATGATTCCAGTATATACGCTACCATCCTAGTACCTCCACCATCAAACAATGAAGGCTTGTCATTAGATAGTAAGACTCTTATCTATATCATGGACATGTTCTAATGCCTCACACATTCCTAATCCAGGGTTACTTATACAATCACTTACCATGTCATACCATCTTTTCCTAATTTTACCCTGCACTCATACTCGCTTTCACACACTTTTTCTATTCTTTACACATGAACATAATTATCATCTCAGGACACTTTCCTCTATTGTTTGAACAAGTGATTTACTCACACCACATTATATTGAAGAAAGATATACATAAATATTTAACAATCTAGAAAGAAAAAACTATTTACGTCCGTGTCTGTAAACGTTACGATTCAAGGTGTAATGTGCTGTATATGTTTTGTTGAACATCTTCATCAATATAGTAAAAAGAATTGTAAACAACTACACTGTCTGGTGTTACATTAAATGTGAGTTGTTGGCATGAAGATAGCACTGTTGAATACACAAATATCTTGTCTCCAGAATATATATAAGGAGATAAGCAAGAATTTATTCATGAAGGTTGGCAAGTGTACTGTACATGTGCGTGTACTCGTAAGTAAGTGTGTGTGTGTGTGTGTGTGTGTGTGTGTGTGTGTGTGTGTGTGCAAGCAAAGCAAGGCACGAGAAACAAAGGAAATATAATGGAAAGATGAGGAGGGAGGGAGTGAGTGGGAGAATTGGAACAGGAGGAAGTGAACGGGTGAGAACAATGGAGGGAGAGTGAAGGTCAGGAAATGAGAGAGAGAGAGAGAGAGAGAGAGAGAGAGAGAGAGAGAGAGAGAGAGAGAGAACAATATAGATCAAGCAAGTATAAAGCTAACTCAACAACAACAACAGCAGCAGCAGACAACAACAATAATCATTCACACCCAACACGAATAATACACATTTCTTTGTTTTGGTTTTGCCGTTCACACACACACACACACACACGGGCAGACAAGTATAGGGAGATCTCTGGTTACACACATACAAGAGTGGATGGCCACCCCTCCTCGTTCACTCTGTCTGGTCACTGGGATAGATTTGTGCAGTCGTCGGGGTTACAACAGTCAATCTATACGCAAACTATATAAGGTTGTGAGCTGGGGACTGAACTCTGGAGGCGAATACAATGAAAGAACCGTCCCCATATTTAGTGATGGTTGTTATTTTGTTCGACAGCCGAGGTGAGGGGGGTGTCAGTGGTGGTGTTGAATACTGAAAAGTGTGGGTGGAGACGAACGAACAAAAATGAAAAATACTGAAAAAAAAAAAAAAAAAACACACACACACACAATCCTTGTCTTGTAAAATCCTAAAAAAAAAAAAACAACGCAATCGATGTCTTGTAAAATAATGAAAAAAACACAATCTATGTCTTGTAAAATAATGAAAAAAACACAATCTATGTCTTGTAAAATCTCTACTACGATAGTCTGAGGAAACGTTTTAGGAAAAGCTTCTAGTGTGCACCGAAGAATTTTAATGAGATAGTTTAAGGATGAAAATACTGGGGTTTCTGTGTGTGTCTGTATCATGAGAAGGAAGAGCAGAAGGTGGTGTAGATTTTTTTTATACACATAGAGCAAAATTAATTAAGAAGCCAGTAAGAAATAATACAGAGTGTGTGTGTATGTGTGTGTCAGGATGAGAGGCAGATCACAGACAGTTAAACAATGAACGGAAGACAGATGGAAAGACACACACGACAGACAGACAGACAGGCAAACAGAGACATGGGATAGAGAATTGGTGATAGCCAGAGAAACAGACAGACGAGGAGAGGAAGTAAATAATTAGATAAAAAAAATGTGACCGGCAGACAGACAGACAGTAAGATGAGGAGAGGCGGTAAAACAGGAGGTAAAGAAGTAGAGACAGACAGACAGACACAGAGACAGACAGTAAGATGAGGAGAAGAAGTAAGACATAAGATACAGAAGTGTTGACATACATAAAGACAGACAGACAGACACAGAGAGACAGATGAGGAGAGGAGGTAAGACAAGGGGTTAATACCAGTGTTAAAGTCATTAGCTCATCAATTACCTGAGCCTGTACTACAAGGAAGGTGCAAGTCGTATTTGCTTCGTGTGTGACTCTTAACTCTCCAAGGTAAATGAATGAGAGAGAGAGAGAGAGAGAGAGAGAGAGAGAGAGAGAGAGAGAGAGAGAGAGAGAGAATGTGGCGACTGATAACACTCAAGGTAAAGGAGAGAGAGAGAGAGAGAGAGAGAGAGAGAGAGAGAGAATGTGTGGGGGGTGACAGTCCTCAGCTGTATAAGGTCACTCCCCACTTCCTTCCTCCTCCGCCTCTGTCTTGTCTCTATCACTCGTTTTCCTTTACCTTCCTTTCCTTCATCTCTCCCTCCCCCTCCCTAACATTTTTCTACCCTTCCCTTCCTTTTATCGTTCCCTTCCCCCCCCCCCTACACCTCCCTTTAATCCCTTCTTTTTATCTTTTCCTTTCCCTTCCCACCCTTCTCTTCTTTCTCAAAGCCTTCTCAAAGTCCTCCCATCCTAACTAGCCTAAACCATTTCCCTCGTGTGTCCTTCCCTTTCCTCTCCCAATTCCTTCTTTTCCACATTCTAATTTTTCATTCCATATCCCTGCATATTCTTTCCATTCTCATACTTTCCTTCCCTCCCTTTTCCAGTGTCCTATTTTTCACTCCCTTTCATTTTCGTTTCTCTCTCTCTCTCTCTCTCTCTCTCTCTCTCTCTCTCTCTCATGCGTCACACCTCAGCTGTCTCTTCTTACCTAATGCTTCTCTCTCTCTCTCTCTCTCTCTCTCTCTCATAATAATAATAATAACGAATAGCATCAACAGCAATAATTTAACATTTTAATATCACTACAAATAGCCTAAGTCTGACGAACTAGGTAAATCAAATCCTAGAAAGAGATGGGGGGGGAGGTATAATATGGTGCCAAGACGATAACAAAAACAAATCACAATCTACTGTTAGCCGAGATTCGAGGTTGGAAATAGATAGCGGTGTGGAGGGGTTGCAGATAGATGGCGTTAGAGAGACTATACGGTATACTGTATATTTGTGTATGAATAAAGAATGTCTAGCTGTAACTCTGTATACGTCATCGTGAATTTCTCAACAGGAAACCGACGTGTGAAATACATGTCAGCACCTAACTAAACATATACACCCCATTCACACCGTATTTTAATTATGTTAACCTAGGTCGTGGATGAGCACAGTACGAGAACTCCAAAAATAAACATACTAGTGTTTTGTCGACACAGGAATCTAACAATGATAGGTCGCAATATATATTTAGGAGGGGAGTTGAAAGCCTATAATTATGTACACAATATTTACTCATCTTCTTTCTCTTAAGGACCCTGTGATCGTGTATGAGAATTGCAGGCTTCTGATTCCTCCCGAGTACGCCACGAAACAAGCTCCTTCCCATAATATAATATAATTGGTGTTTCGTAGTAATGTTTAAGGATTCCTATACCTCCAATTTTCTTACTACATCACAGGGCCCCTTAACCATATGGACCATCAAATAGATAGGTTATAGTTAGGTTACTCCCCCTGCCCACACCACTTAACTGTTTGTCTACCCCAATACGGTGTTGTGTCCTTACGTAATACCCCCCAGTCTGCACAGTCCATGTCAGTATGTGTGTATGCTTTGGTATGCATGTGTGTGTGTGTGTAAGTTAGTATTATTTTACGCACTTCAATGTAGCCTATTTTTTTCAGTACCGTACGTGTTATTATATTAGTGTTTTTGCTGGTGTTTTTTGTTTTGTTTGTATGGTTAGGTATTAGACACTTTTTACAATTTAAGATGCTCACATCTATCAAGTTTCGATAGTATATGAAACTGGTTCACTACTTTATGTTAAGGTTTCAATATCAAGTTGTTTAATACTTCACTGCAATTATTATGACAGTAGTATTTTTCACTAAATTCAAATAACGTTATAGGCATCAACCACAATATATTAAGGGGGTGTAGTAATGCTGGCAAATCTGGAGCAACTGATTCCTCAAATAAAAAAAAGACAACGAAATCACGCAATCTAACTTTTTAGCCTACATATATAATTACCGGTGATATTAATTTCTTTCTTTCAAGCTCTTTTAAAATTGTATATCAATGGGCTACAGAATGCACACACCAACAGGGGCCAATTCAGACGACTAAACTTATTAATAGTAGATCAAAAAAATAACAAGGTTGATTATATTCACCTGCTGAAATACTGTAGCTCAATTATTAAGTCTGCAACTCCTCTCCTTCCTTTCCTTCTTTATAATTGTTGTTTTTTTCTTATACAGAATGGCCATTATATCAGTTTATACTCTCACTTTGGTATTTATTGAAAGAATTACCGTTTTGTAGCAGTGTTGCCAGATCCGGCTGGGTCCCAGTATTTTACCCCTGTCATTTATTGTACTTTATCACGATTATTTCCCGGTAGTTTGTCCAGGTTAGGTCACGGTAGTTTGCCCAGGTTAGGTCCCGGTAGTCTGATGCGGTCTAGGTTAGGTTAGGTCAGGTAAGGTCAGGCTAATTTTAAAATGCCCCATTTGAATATGCCCTATCTTGGAAATGGGGCATTTGCGGAGGAAATGCCATAGAAGAAAATAGTCTTAGAATGGTCTAAATAAGTGGGTAATGAAGGTAGAAAAATCGTACGCAATAACGGTAATTCATTCAATATTTACCCTCACTTTTGATATTTTCATTTGTCTCCAAACACTATCCATCTTCCGTCCAACTTGTGGATGAAATTAATATAATGAATGAAAAGTCGTAATAATTAATGGGACGGCTTCTGTGGAAACAAACGATGTCGTCTCAGTGTTGCCAGGACTGCTTGACGTAATTTTCCCAACTTCAACAACATCAGTTTTTTTTTTTTTTTCAGAGTATCTCTTTTTACCTCACAAATTCCCTGTTTACTCTTGAAAATAATCGTATATTTACTATCTTTTTGATATTTCGTCTGGGCGCAATTTCCCCATTTACTCTTGAACAATCTGTTTATAATTTCCCCATTGATACCTCTAATTCCCCATAGCCTACTTGGCATCATTGTTTAAACTATCATATGTAAACAATCTTCAAATTATCGACATCTCTGACTTTTTTATTAGTTGTGGTTAATAGATTATCCCTGAAATTGTCGCACATACATATATAACCTAACTTAAAGCAATTAATCATTTTTATAATTTATTTTGTTGGAATTAATCTGCTTTGTATAAGGTTCACTCGAATTTCTCTCTCCTCTCTATTATTTAATTACATAATATAATTTCCACCTTCTATAGGTCAATGATGGACAATTGAAATACAGTTAAAGTAGTTAAGCCAACCTCTACATTTTCTATGAATTTTCTCTTAAACATTAAAATCAGTAAATAACAAGTAACTTTAAGATCTCCTAATCATTGGCCTAAGCTACTTCGAACTAGAGACTTGGAACAACATGCAGCCCGCAGCTTTATTTTCACACATTGATGCAGGAACCTCTAACCCCCAGTAATTATATTTATAACGGGATAACAAGAACACTTCCTGAAACAAATTGTTCTGTCACGAACCAGGAAACGAAGATTAACTTTAAAAGACCTCGAAGATAAGTAGTGTACGTAGGAAGCTGAGGAATATGTCTGAAAAGCACCCATTCATAATTATGGTGAAGAAGAATGTGTAGTTCATTATTGTTCACTTCAAAATTAGATCTCTTCAATGAGGGAGTATACAGCTACGATACCCTATGGGCCTATCCTACTCTTGCTTGGCTGTGGAGGGTGATGTAAGGAAGAGGTGGGGTGCAACAATTAAGTGATACAGGAAGAGTGTGTTGTGCTTGCTTGAGTGTTTCAGGAGTCTGAACATACAGTAGTTTCTTCCCAACATCAGTCTACGTTCGGGTATCTATTTGCTTTATGTGGTGGGGTATGAAACGGTGAGACAATTGTTAAGCGGAAGAATGCAGTGTGAAAATTTATGATATGTAGTAGGCTACATGGTACGGTAATGTAGTGGGTGTGTTATCTAGCCTACTGTGGCATAATGTAAAGTAAAATTACAATAGCTATAGCTTACGGTTTTAAGTTGACAGAAAGTGTTTTGTCATGGTGTGTGCTGTACGTGCTGCATGACTTAGTATGGTGTAACAGATATGTACAGTACAGCCACAGACACAATTTAGATCAGTGTGTTCAACTGATGTAATGTGGTTTTGTTTGTAGAATATAGTATGGTGTAATGTAACAGATGGCGTGGCAGGATGGAGAATATGTGGTGTGTGCTAATGTGTAATAAAATATTATATAACTTTATAGTGTGGCATATGATACGATTAATTTCTTAATAATAATAATGTGAGATTTTACAATGCATAGTGCCTGTATCGTGAGGTAGTCTGGCGTGGAATATTGTGGTATGATGAAGCTTGGTGTGATGTGATGTTGTAGGTTAATATTATTGTGACAGGTAGTGGAGTGGCAAGAGGGCAGGACAGGTCAAAGAGCAGACAAGGAGAAGTAGGAGTGCCTGGGTGTTTCCTCAGCCAACCAGCCAGCAGGGCCGGTGACCAGTAAGAGCTAGTGTGGGCGAGGACAGAAAGGTGTAGCCTAGGTAGTATACGTGTGTATACGTGGGCGCCAAGGCTAGGTCAGGGCTAGGCTATATACACTCACTCTCCTCTCCCCATACTCTACACCCACTCACTCAATTATTATTATTATTACACCTTTCCCTTCTATACTTACAATTTCATTACCAAGCATCCTTCCCTTCTTCACTCTCATTCTCATCATTCACTTCCTTATACTCATACCATACTACTACCACTGTCCCCTTCTACACTGCAGTATACGATAGGTTATATTTCCTCCTTTATCTACTCACACACTAGTACTATCTCTCCTCCTTCCATTCTTCATTCACATGACCATCACCCTTAATTATCTTCTACTTTCACTGTTGTCACCCTTCCCTCACTCTCACGATGTATTATATCACACACACACACACCGCCGTTTACACAGAAATTAACCATCTCTCGCACCTACGATATACATTCATTCATCGTCGCTTGCACTAATACCACACACACACACACAGACGCCGAAAATGCCTCACGCCCACACCTGTTTTCTCACCGCCAAACATCATGACAGGTCACATGCACCGCCGCGCCCTATTACCACACACACACATTCTGCGTTTTCTGTCCTTTGTAAGACAACATTTTAAGATAATTGTATCCTCCAAGATGTAAGGAGACGTTAAATAACAATCATAATACACTTCCATGTAACAACTATTTGATTGTTTGCACGTACAGTACCTGTAATATGGTGCACAGAGGTTTATTCCCTCGGCCTGTCACATTCTAACTGAAGCACCTGTGGACAGAACTATTAAACAATAGAAGGTAGATGGCGAACTGTTCTTTGTCGTTTGAACCACAGGCAATTCAGTTATATTGTGGCTGGGTGAGGTAGTGAACTTTTGTGCACCATTGTACAGTACGTATAGCCTACTCTGTCGATCACACGGAATGGAAATAGACGCACCATCACTGTCATCACAAACATGCAATCGTACAAGTCCAATGAACTGACATGAATAGACTGACAGTGAAGACTTGTATGGATTACCGACCGACATGCAGAGAGGGGACATAGTGTCGGGACATCCTGAGAGACGGAAGAGCTTTCTGGCAAGGCCCCGCCACTCTCTGTGACTCAATGCTGACGTGAAGGAAGTATGTGGGTTGAGCTATTTCTGTGGCTGCCAGCGTTTGTCCTCGTGCCATATTTACCACATGAAGGGGCTCTACTCGCCCCCCTACACCTTCCCACGCCGACTCATCACGGTATATTCAGCTGGCTTTCGTACAACTTGTTTTCTATTTCCATATCGACTTATTGCAAAGATCATAAGATGTAGCTGTACACTATGCCCTGTTGTTTACACACTGTCAACACTAAATCTTGTAACACTTCCTTATCAATCATTCACATCAAACACACTTCATTGTACGATATCCGATGATTATGTGAAGAGATGACGCGGGTTGTTTTTACCTGGGGTGAAAGGAACACCGGAGGTGTGTTGATAATAACGGAGGGTGAGCAGGCAGGCAAGCAGGCAAGGAGTGCTGGCGAGGAGGAGGTGGAGGAGGCAATGTGAAGACAACGGGCGTGGAGGTAGCGCGCCGGGGTAATGCCTTTTATATTTGGTGGGAGGCTCGTGGCCAGCTATTCCCGCTCTCTGACGTCCTGCACTGACTCACTCACCCCCTCACGCTCCTCAGCTCCGCCCCCTACACGCACGCACGCACACACGAATTCTCCTCTACTGTACACTCTCCCTCGCTGGCAGGGATCACAAATTCATTCACTCCTTCCTTCAAAGTATTCAAGAATATTTTGTAGCGAACGCTTCTCGGTACAAGTTACACATCATTTGCGAAATTTTTGACAGTAATAGGGTCATTAGACAGTAACACGTACGCGTTAAGAGATAAAGTATATGAATAACCTCATTGATCAGTCGTTAATGCTAAAGAGGTCACACCAGAACACTGCCAGTCCAACTTTAGGTAATTATTTTATTCATCAAACAATATTTATAAACACTCTCATTGACAAGTGCAGTGATGATTTCTCAAACGAGAATTAACATGTCCTATAATGTATGTACACCACTGTAAATGCATCCTGTAAATTGCATGTTGTGGTATCTGTCAAGAAATACTGATGTACAGCAACTAGTTCTGCATAAATCATAAAATAAACACATACATAAACAAAAGGAAAATAATAGCACCAGTAAATTGAAATATAAATTCATTGACCAAGTAATGGCATGAGGTAAAGTGATGACTATGTACATAAGTCATTATAGTTACATAGCATGATCTGTGATCCTCGAGTGAACATGTTGCACAAAAGTAATGCAGAGCACATTGATAACTGACTTAGAAACAGTTTGCATATGAGCTTCCCACAGAAACAGGGACAAAATAATGGTTCTGGCTAGTCCATCCACCACCCTCATTCAAGCAATGGTGATGTATTAGATGATTACTGTAACTTTCCTGCGGTATCATGTGCTTGTAAAGACATACACACACATGCCTTTGACCTACTAACTCTGCCTGTACAACACATTACACTCGGGTATTGTCCTTCTACAGTGATCTAGTGGGGTGGGGTGGGGTGGGGTAGGAGGAGAAAAGGAGAGATGAGACCATGAAGGCACCCACAACGAACTCTTACAATGTATAAAAAGTCTGCAACACCTCTGTACTCCACCCTATCAGTAGTACGGCAATTGTGAAAGACATACACATACAGCAGACACCCACAGTCAACTCTGATGCATGGATGAAAAAAAAATCCTTTAGGTTAACATTAATGGACATGGCATGGACAATCATATGACCTCATTGCCTACTGTCCAACATGCAAACTACAATACTGTACTGTACTTAAATACTGGCAGATAGTGAAGACAAGGACAAGCATGTTATATTTACAGTGTTAGCAAGTATATGGTTTTGCTACAGTATATGACTATTCATGCATGGAATTCTTACATTAGTTCAGGAGAAATTCTTTTGTTGGTGAATAGGAAGGTCTCTGATCTCTCCAAACTATGCCTTGAAACTGATCCCACTGAGGGTGTCTGTTTTTTAGTACAATTAGGAGGAATCAGTAGCCTTCCAACTTACAAACAAGAGAATCTCCCATTAAGGACTTGGGAATATTACTCTCAAGGTAAGTGGTACAAAATGGGGACAATCAATTACTGTACTGTACATCTATTCTTTATGATACTGGCTCAAGTTCTCAATAAAGTTTCCACTTTTGTTACTGTCTAATTATTCACAAGCTAAATAATCTGATACAAATATATAGGTACAGTAATTACTTTCAGTCTAACACTTTAGTTTTCTGACTAACCTCGAATGCTAGACAAGTACAAAAATGATTTACATGGGAAGTCAAGAGCACACATTGGAAGCTGGCACTGAAAAATTAAGTAGGAATAACTTCCATAACTAGAAAAAGGGGTTTGTGCCATAATAGTGTTTGGGCTGACTGGTATGTGACTGAGAGGAACAGTTGCCTCCATATAGCTGCTAATGATACTATACTTGTTAGGTCATGGTGACAAAACTCAGCAACATACTTCCTTCCATTAATAAATGGGGGACTCTAAATGCAGTTGCAAAGCTAGATTTCATTGTAAAAATTCAAACATCCATCTTAGTGTGGTACATTTTCATTTGGATGCAACTGCAAATTATATGAGCTCACCAAATACAATACTATACAACTGAAATAACACTTGGTATACATCTATTCTCATTAACCAATGAAATGTCTAAGTAGGAAGAGATGCCCAGTACTTCGTTATACTGGCTCCTACAGAGGATAGTTACTTACCCCATACTTACTGTAATAAAACTAATGTTGTATATTACCGTATATATAACAGAGTATTTTTTTTTAAATGTGATAGGATAGTACAGTATAATAGTATATGGTGTAAAAACTGTAAAAGATCTATAGAATGTAGCAAATGTTCTTCATACACTTTATCTTGCTAACACCTGCTTCTATACTGTACATGAAAGAACTTATAATCTGCTTACTCAATAAAACTAATCATAACCAGGAGACATAAAGTAAATCTTAATAGTTAGAAAGTAATACTGTATCAATCTCATGCAAAGAATACACGAAGAAACATAATGGAAGTGGATGATGATGTGCAAAGTGTTGTGAGTGCAGCAGACTTTGAACGTTGAGGGTTTCATTTAGCATTAGTGTCTTCCCTTCTACATTCTCCCCAACTGTGAGAAGCCAGCCCTTCTTCTGATTAACAGTAAATATATAGTACTGTACTATAGTCATTTTGCTTTATAATATTGTTACATTGGTTTATTTATAATGTATATGTACAGTTCTTTTTAGACCGTATTAATGACTGAAACATGAAAAAAATTTACAGGTACCAAAATCTTTTGTAACATGAGGGATCAAAAAGTATATGCATTAAAGAATATGGGTTTTCAAGATTCCAATTGGTGTAATTTTTTTTGTTAAGAGTGCAATACAGTTGCAGAAGTAAACTTGCATTTTAATTGATATATGACTGTACTTGCATGCAGTCTGCTGCACAGTTCCCTGAACACTCTGAGTGAGAGTCTCTGCGGCTATACACAATCAGATTGGCAAGCCTGTCACAGCACAAGCTCATGAATGGAGCAAACTGATGACCTATGACTGATCAACTGATACACAAAGATTCTGCCACGACAAGCTTGCCACCCTGATCTTGTATGGCCACAGAGTTTCTTCTTCAGTGTGTTCAGGGAGCTGTGCAGCAGACTATACCTGTTTATGGCAAAAGTAAGTTACACTCATGTGATTTCATCTCATTACACATATCACCCAATCTCCTTCCATTATCATTTACCCCAATGCTCCCATCATATCATTTAGCAGTCCAAATACAACTCTACCATTCATATCATCCATCATAATCACTGGGTAGCTCAACTACAGTCTCTCAACCACACCATTAACATCCTCCACTACCTCTTTTTCTTCATTCATACTTCTATCATTAAAAGGTGCATATACAATCAAATCACAACTACTACTATTGCTCTTACAAAGTTTTACTGTACATAAATTATCTGTCAACTATAGTTACCATACATAGCAGGGGACATTATGTAAAGTCTGCAATCAAGTAAAACATTAAAAATAAGTGATAAATCCACGGTGAACACTTTTAAAATAAGCTGCCATATTACAATCTTGATACAGTAGCTGCATAACATATCTTTATATTGGAGAGTCACAATGATATGCTTGTGTGCCACCAAGGATCAGTTAATTCACATCCTACTATAATTTGAACTATGTCTGTCCATCTGTCTACACTGTTTCTCAGAGACTTCGTACCTTAGCGATTGGACTGAAAATTGGCAAACCGACTTATTTTCCAATTTCCGAACTGCCCACTCAGATAGTCTACATGGCTGATTTACCCCTGGCTAATCATGTGGTGGGATGCCCAGCTTAATCCCACCCCTATCCTGTGGCATCACACTTTGCTCAAATGCCCTGTGCCTGGCCTTGGCTTTCCACTCTGTTCATTAAATGTGACTGAATAGTTAAGCGAAGAAAGTTTTTGGCAGAAGTTGTTGACAGTTAAGGTAATGGATTTTATGTGGTGTGGTAGCATTGACTGTACATACACTATATTTATAGTATGAATGATGAGAGATACTATGGCATATGGTGGTAGTGGTGATAGTCATGAAAGAACATGTGAAGGGAGTGAGAATTCATAAATCATTGGGTGGTGACGTTAGTGAAGGACTGTAATGGACTGAAAATGTTATGGGGGTAATAGATATGATACTCGCCATGAGTAGGTGTTGATAATACAGTATTCCCATGCTTTTCACCACCACCCATGGATTTGACAGAAGGTTTAGACAAGCATGTAAAGTACTTCAGAACATCATGTAAACCACAAGAAGAGTTCCTAATACACTATTCAAGTCAAGTACATATGTGTGTGTGTGTGTGTGTGTGTGTGTGTGTGTGTGTGTGTGTGTGTGTGTCACGCAACTCTTAAAATGCAATTTCAAATAAAATTAACTTTGATATGAACAACTATAGGGTTCTCAATAGGTTCTTATTTGAGTTTCTGGCTGATAGCCTGAAACTCTTTATCTCTACTGAACTTTGAGACCAGCCCTCTGCAGGAGCAAGTGTGCCCCAGCCCATAAGGGTGGAAGGGCATGTTTTAACTAATCTCTGTTGGTCTAGGCAAGGACATTTCACAGAGAACATACTGACCACAACATTATGTGACATGAAGAGAGAACAAAGACCTACTGGATGCAATAGATAATGTGAATCATGTTCAACTTTTAGTTAATTTTGTGACATGTTCTACTTTTAGTTAATTTTGTGACATGTTCTGCTACTAGTTATTTTGTGTTTGTGTGGCACAAGACAAATTCATTTCCCTTAAAAATTCCCATTGAGTTTATGAATATTATTCATACAATTGGCTGCAGACTGGTGAAATACTAATTAATGTACAGTATGTATTACGAGTAACACATACTGTATTAAATTTAATGCAAAAACTTTCCTTCTTGGTGTAACTAATTCAAATTAACAGAAATAATATGACACATGCAAAAGCTGACAGACCCAGGCAAAAAAATTAGTCTCCTTACTAGCAATAAGTAGAAACCAAAAGCAGGATACATGTAATGTACAATACAACAACTGTGTCCACACCATGAGTGAACTTGGTACCAACATAGGTACTGACTGCTAAGGTTTATGTGACAGTTTTCATGGTTAACAATAACCATCGAACAAACTCATAAATTTCAAGAAGTTTTTGGTTCTCCCCTCTCCATATCATGGTCTGTACTGCAGTAACAATCATCCTGATCTAGAATTTACTCTAAACAATGTCGAGTATACTCAAGGTTTGTCTGAGTTGTAAAGGCCATATGGCACTAATCATTGTGGAAGAACAACACAAAAGTAAAATGCATTGAAGAAATACAATTAAAATAATGAGCATGAGGGATCTTTTTGGATTGCCTAACACATACACAAGTGACATGTATACTGTACAAATATCTACAAAATAACTGCAGGTACAAACTGAACATAGGCCACCATCAAACACCCTCAAACTCAGGTCTGACTTCATGAATAACATCCATGCAAAACCTTAATAAATGACACTCAACTACAGCTAAGCTTCCAATGTTGGAATGATTATCAACAAATCCTACTGTTTGTGCCAATTTATGTTTTTCAGTACCATAAATATTGTTGTGTATGTTATACACAACATACAAGTGTTAAAATAGCAATTGAGCAAATAAAATTCATCACAACAGCTACAAAATGCTTATCCTAAACTGGAGTTTGTCTTTGGTGAGTCCTCACAACAATACCTAATTTGAAATTATAAAAATGGAAAAAGGCATCAATATCATCAGGGATTGCTTGTGACTAGTCTTTGGTAGTATAACTATTACTTGTTGCAGCATTATCAAGGCTGTGGTGTTACTTCACAACAGTCAACAGCTTTAAATACCTGTATAAAACTTCACAATACCAGTAGCTGATACTCATAAGTGCTAGGCTGGCAAGGCTGAATCAACTCATCACTAAGATCATTAATATTAAACATATACCGAGTACTTATTACTTTTTCAATTTTTTCCACAACAATTAAACTGGCAATATATCAGTGATTTACCTCAAAATACTGTATATATATATATATATATAAATATATACAGTATACAGATATATATATATATATATATATATATATATATATATATATATATATATATATATATATATTGTATTCTGTAAATATATATATATATTTAGAATGCTTTCAATAGCTACAAATATTACTTGTATCACTGCATATTATTCATACCTAATCTGTAGGTCCGGGAATTTAAGAATCGGCTTAATGTATCCCCTGCATATCGTAGGAGGCAACAAAATGGGATTGGTGTCTGGAAGAGCATCCAGCTGTAAAACTTTGCCCCAGCCACCTAGTGGTGGCATGCTGCGAGGGGTGCCCTTGCCCTTGTGCAGCCAATCTTACTATAAACCACTATTAAGTGAATAAGGCTGACACATGCTAGCATGTATAAGGCCTTTCAAAATGATACTCCAGTTACTCAACAAATTATAGGAGCCTAAAGACTGCTAAGTGTACAGTGCAGCTCTTGCCAACCATAGGCACTATTAACTTGTCTTGCCTGTCTAGTGTCTACATCAGCATCTGCACAAGTTATAACCAGTCAAGCCTTACTTTCTAAAAGGAATGTAAGTCATTATAATTACAGAAATACTTATCATGTACAATTATGTACATCAACAATTGTCAATACAACTGTAATCTCACATACCTAAGGAAGGAAGAAATTATATCTCTTTGTTCTTTATAATCTCATAATTAGATGAACAGAAACTTTAAATACTGACCTCAACATGAAACTTTAAAAGCAACAAAATCTCAATTTTGTTCTAGCTATATTACAGAATGGATGGATGTTTTACAGCTGAAAGAAAGAAGTTTGAGATCAAAAGGGCAGGTGATTGGAGTGGAGTACCTGCCAGGCCTCACACATACTGGTACATCTCAGACTGTGATAGCAGAGGTTGCTTGTCTTCAGAAGTTTCTGAGAGAGTGTAAATGTGAAGCCAGTCGGTACGGTCGGGCTTGAGGAATCCAAAGCATTGCCAGTTAAGCAGGTCTTGTAAGTTCCTCCACACACCACGGTGGAAGGGAGACCGAACCTCTCCTTTCTTCCCAACCTAAACAAGTAACCACATAAAGTTGAATCAATTATGAGACTTTTCTTAGTCAATTACACAAAACTACAACTACAGTACAGTATTATACCAGTAAAGGGAATTATTATTAAACAATGTGCTGGGATTACTATCATGATACATTCTATAGATAACACATTTTCATATACAGTATAAAGTATTTGACCCTTTGTTATATACAGTAGGCCCTCGATATAAGATGGTTATATTTAGCACTCTTCTTATAATACAGGCTCAGTAAATCACTTAGTCTGCATGGTAATGAATAACAGAAGCAAGGAAAAACATTTGGTGGTCTTCAATGAGGGACTAAGTTTAAAATGAAGTGGTGGATAAAAGTATTTTATTAATTATACATCAAGAGTCTACAGTATTGTAGTGCATTAGGGACACTAAGCTCTGATGGATATATTGTACAGCAATCACAAGAAGACCCCAACATAGTCTATGGGATACTGTATCTGAAGAATCTAATATCTGTAATATAAAGCAAAGTACTGTACTGTATACAACTTTACTATATTTAGATGTTCTGATCAAATATCTACAATAGTCCAAACTTTAGAGACTATTTTACAGTTCCCAGGATGCTTAGTGTAAGACTATCTCACCCGCTGCATTTAACTAAGTACTGTATTGGAAGAAGAGTGGGTAACTAACCACACAGAGGGTATTACCTTACCTGCCCCTAAGGTAATGAATGAGTGATGTGGCTATCCTCTCCTCACCCAGTGATGGGCATCGATACAAGAAATTGTCCAAGTCGATATTGATAACTGAATATTGTCTACAGTGATACGGATACATCAATTCTCTGTATAAAGTTAAAGCAATACCAATACTGTACATGTATTGGCAATACTTTATTGTAAGAAAATATCTTACTAATACAGTATATAAATTTATAGATTGATGTTTGATATCATACATGATACAAACATTGAATGCAACAGAAAAATGTATTTCATGACTTACACTACACAATTATAACACTTGTATTTAAATTTGAAATTTAGGTATTTCAATGAAGGCTTATATAGATTATATTGTGACCAATAGAAAAGTTTGCTAATGACCTTCACTTATGCTAATGTATTGATGTATCGAGACATTTTGAGAAAAAAGTCTTAATGATAACGTTACAACGTTACTCTGATTGATTAGCTAAGGCCATATCGATGCCAATACAAAAGTGTCGATCAATAAATATCGCTGATAAATGTATCATGATACTGCTCATCCCTGATCCCACCCCAAGAATGTCTGTACCACACACACTGGCAAAGAAGAAAACTACATGTGATGAGCTATGGGGTCGCCATGTGTAATTTGTCTTGGATTGCATTACATTTACCAAAAACCATGAAAAAATTTAATGCAGGAGCCGATACATTTTCGTCAAGTTAAAAAAATAATAATTGAGTATAGGTACCGATTTGGAGACCACTATTTACTAAGCTAATAACCATTCATAATAGTCAATAGATATAGTTATACAGTATAGTACAACAGACTTTACAACAACAAACTAACCTGGAAGTGTTTGTATCTGTAGCAGTTCATTCTTTCATTTGTAGTCATACCAAGTATCAAAACCTGGAAAAGCATGCTATGGTCATTTATTGAAGAAAGCACTCAAGCCATTTTGACTAGTAAATTCTTTGTTACTTCAGGGCCACACATATTATGAAAAGTCATGTATATAATTATGCTAGGTAATGATGATGACTGGTGTGGTGAAGCCCTAAACAGCCTATGACTTTTCTTGTATATGACTTTAAACAGTATCTTACACATAATACACATACAATGCTACTTAACTACATATACTGTAGTACAGTAACTTTTATCTAAGAATTACCTTTTTACAAAGAAGCATTTTAAAATATTTATACAAGAGTGTTATCTGAATACATATACTTGCAGAGCTGCACCAATACAATAAAGAAAATTTTAACTCCAATATTTCAAAGACTTCAGGTCAATAACACATCCTATCATTTACATTTATTGCAATATTGTACATAAAAAATTGATCATGTAAACACCCTGATAGTTTCTGTTTGTGATGTCATTCATGATGATGAGAACCAGCCTGCATATTTTTTAAAGTATTGCTGGGAAATGTTATTATTTGTACTGACAATTTTTATATTGTCAGACAAAGGAAATTCTTTACACTTTACAAATTTAGAAATCTAAGTGAAATGTACAGTGTGCTTCATAATCTGAAGTATTTTGCTGTCTCATATGCTTGACATTAAGAATTATGATAAGCATGCCTAGGAATATTCTGGAATAGTGATTGTATATGAATGTCTGTCTTGTGGTGAAATCCTTTGAGAATCTGACATAATTATGAACTGCACTGTCTCACCTGATAGAGTTGACAACCCAGTAACGTGGCCACCCAGACAGCATGTAGCGTTGCATTGGCTCCTACCCAGGCCACCCATGGCTCACAGGTTCCCACAGTTTTCAGACCTAAACACATAACTCTGTATCATCAACACATATTAACATGTCATTTCATCACGAACTATTTGTACTGCAGTGGGACAGTGGTAGTGCCTGGAAGTTCTGTCCTAATGAGCAAGGGTTCAGTTTTTATTATTTTGTCAGTTCATATATCAACACAACTCTACTATGGTCAAAAAGAGTTAATGTGTTGCTGCCATTAGAGTGAATTGGTCAGAAAAGAGGATCATCATCAATACACCAGTGCTTTCATTGCATCCACTACTGTTCTCCCAAACAGAAGTGGATAAAAATATGCACTTCAACTAATTATTTGCCTACTATATCTGTTATATTTATTGGATACTGAGCTCTTCCACTACCATAATTTGCTATCTATATGTCTCCTCAAATTACCTTCCAAGTCTCCACATTCATTGCTCTAGTGGGAGCTATTATTTGGAGTGATGATAAAACTTACAACTGAGTACAGTATGAAGACAGCTACCTGGTTCAACACTTACAAACATTAACTACTCATTAACAGCCACTCCAAAGGTATGTTTAGGTGTACTGTATATCACAGAATATTGCACTCAACACTCACTAGTCCAAATGCTTTGCTTGAGGAACACAACATTGCAGGCACCATTCCAGTAGTAGAAACAGCCCTGCAGTACGAAGCAGCTCATCCCACACAGCATTATCAAATACCCAATGAAGTATTTCAGGTTGTTTGCACCTGAAAAAAAAACATACAATTGATGCAAATATATGCAAATGCATACAATTGATGCAAAACGAACAGGCAGGCCTATCTTATGGCTATAAATGGCCTTATCAGCAAGAGTTTACAATTGCATGCAATAAAAAGCTTTAGCCTATTAGTTAATATAACATGTAACATGTGGCATCTTAAACCTAAAAGATCGATATCAGAGAAACTTATGGTTTAAGCAGAACGCTGTCTCTAGATTGTGGGGTACCCAGCTTCCTTGCAATATTTGTTTTGCCACTATCTTTGTGGTACTGGGCTATATTTAGTGAAAATTAGTGTCTCCCCTGGAGTTTGTCAAACGGCAGGCCTTCAACAGTGGTGCCTCCTGACAAGCGCACCCTAGAGGTCTCATAAGATGGGTGGTGGAGGCTTTTCCCACTTTCTCTATCTCTCCTTTCCACAATCACCACTAAATTTACAGTGTCAGTACAGTACTCCCTCCTTCCTCTTCTCTAGCCATCCCATAAATATGATGTCATTCAAGTCACTGAGAACTTTAACCAATTCATTTTTTTCTCTCTTTATTGTAGCCTTCTTATGCCATCACGTCATGCTTCAAGAATATTTCTCTACTGTACACTTTTAGTATTATTTATAAGGATATATATTTGGTGACAATTATATTTTTTGTACATTTTTACCATGATTCTTCATACAAAGGGGGGCTACTATTGCTGGTACTGCATATCTTATTTTCATTTTTAGCACTGAAAATTTTGGGGTAAGTATTTGATATACAAGAATTAAATAGACATATTCTGATGAGTCGAATCAAGGCAGCCGTGATGAATTGCTGTCATTCATTATGGGTAACGACAATAATTAGCAAATGAAAACTATCACAGCGGACAATAAATTTCCAACAAATAAAGTTCTCTCCTAAAGAAAAGTTCACATTTTTCCTATCACACTCACACCCACCTAAACATTTACAGTATATCCAATATTTCAACACAAACTTTATAGTACCAAATCAAAGCAAAGTTCACAATTACTAATCATTTAAATTACTGATAATAATGCTGTAACATCAAACTGACATGACACAAGCATATATTTTGGTGTTCTCTCCTATTAGGTTTTTACTTGTACAATCACTGTCATAGTGACAATAATCACATGCCTCACCTATACAGTTGCCCACCCAGGGGCAGTGATGGTCAAATTTAGCAATGCAGCGGTTACAGACGGAACAGTGTTTGGAACGGATGGGTCTTCGTACAAGGCATGTGGAACAGAACCACTGAGGATCAAATCCATCCCTCTCTGCCAACTCTATTATTGTCTGGTGGATAGTGTTATAGAGAAAGGACACAATAAGATAACATAAGAACCATATGTTTTAAAATGCAAAATTAACAACACACTGTACAGAGACCAGAAGGAACCATTATGTGAGAACGGCTGTCTCTCCTCATTGGTGTGATTGACATATAATTATCATGAAAAGAAATGTATAGCAGGAACTTTCATAATTTGTCAATGAATGAGGAAGTCAAAAAGAGAAAGAGCATGGGCGGTATTATTATTCGTAGCTTAATTCATATTACAAAATAATAAGAACTGAGTGACGAAGAGCCTTTTTCTAGTTTAATAATACCACCTATGTATCAGTGTTGTGTTTCTTACCTGATATTTCTGTGCCTGGTCAGCTGTAATTACACCTGGGTCTCCCCACCAGGCTCGCAGAAAGTTGTACCAGAGGAGAAGTGAAGATGCCATGAAGAGTACAGTCACACCCAGCCCAGAATACTCGTGAATGTAAAGGACCCACGTCACATAACACCAAAACTAAGAGAGCCGAGAATATGGTAAGATTAACAGTTTACACAGCACTTCACACTCAAACTAATGCAGGGATACCATTGTGGTATTCCTTAAAGTGTAAGAAAGTTATTAATATTATTCTAATCATATTATTAGTTCAAAAGTGCAACGCAGATCTAAACTGAATCATATACTGTAACTGAATAGCACAGGGTGGCCAGTTAGTATCTGACTGCTCGCCTGCTAGTACTGTATAGGCATGTGTACATATAGAAGTTAAAAGTTATGTTAGTATGAGTTAGGTTATATGAGCACCTTTACTTTAAATGAATCTACCAGTAAATGTATTAATGAATATATATGGACATACCTGTTATTCTTAATTTAGCAGTCAGTCACTTATTGGCCACCTTGTATTTATGCTGCAATAATTCCTGCAGGTAATCTTATACGAATTATAATTTTGTCTTCAAAACATAATTATCTGAGCTCACAGCCTAGTTGCTGTGAGCTCTGATGATTAGTTACAGTTGTCTATACTCTACATGTATCATAATAAAGAAGCAAAATGTGAACACCTGTATTCAATAGCACACATCCAGTGCCATTTTATAGTCAACATAAATTTACCATAAAATAGATAGAGTATATAGAGTAGTTACCTTTGTTGCAAGGTATACAGCCATAGGCATTACAGTCATGAGCCTTTCATCATACAAAATTCTGGAGATGCCATAGATGATGACATACAGAGCAGTGAAGATGGCCAATTTGAAGAGGTAGAGGATGCTGAGCTGGAACACCAGGCCAACCAAGTAGAACACAAGGAAAGGTGTCCCCATCATCGTCCAGTACCGCAAAGTCTGACCATAGGAAGTTCACACAGATTTAATACAAGTAAGAAATTTTATGTGATGAGGCAAAGCAAAGGTAAATAATAAGATTTTATTAAATGCTAGCATAAAGAAAACTGTGCATAAATATCTCTTACTAATAACTACCGAACATTTAACTTATCCAAATACAGTAGTGACAGTAGTAATCAATAGTAGTTAATTACATCATTACACTGCATTATGATACCTACTCCATACAGCATACTTGCATAGGTATCTTAGAAACCCTTTTTACATATACTGTAGTGCTTATGTACTAAATCAGAATCAAAACAAGATGAGCAAAAACTTTAACTTACCATATCCATTTGTGTCCACAATCTGAATAGAGAGCAAAACTGAAGAAATTTTCTGGGGAAATTTTCTGGGTTTACAAAGATTTGAACATTCCAACACTGACTCTCAACTCAACTCTACTAACCTTGTCATTTGATATTCGATAACAGATGTTTCTTGAAGACTTTTGCATCTCTTGTATTTTCTCCAAAACTTTCTTGTCTAGCCACTGTGTTTTTCTCTTCATGATGAGACTGTATGCTGACTCCCCCTGGAACACACATTACCTTTCATTATACGTGAAAATTATGATATTGATAGTTAATACTCCCATTGAATGTCCTGAGATATAGGATACAAAGTAGTGTAGTTAATAAACTGGAAATTAAGGAATCTCAAAATTAAGCCAGAACCAAGGTTGTGGAGTCGGTGAATAGAGCACCTATGAAAAAATTAGTTTTATGGCATAGTTTGGATGAATCAGTATCATGTAATTATCAACATCAAAAGACCATTAATTCTGACAATAACATAAATTTTTATTCTTGCTAGTTTAATATCAGGAATTTGTGAAGAGCTGACTGACCTGTGCATTTGCAATATCAACGTTTGCACTGTGGTTAACGAGGACACTGACAGCCATATGGTTCTTGGCAATGACAGCCCAGTGCAATGCCGAGTTGCCATGCAATCGGTCAGCCATTGAGGTGCTTGCTCCAAATGTCAGCAAGAGACGAGTGGGGTCCAGGCTAAAAACACACAAAGTTAACATTTATTATACAGTATTATTTTTTAAATAACAGAAGAATAATATACAGTAATTGCTGATGCCAATTTTGCAGTATTTCCAAATATTGCACTGCAATACTCACCTGGTGACTCTGTAGGCACTCCACATTAATGGCGTCATTCCATTCTTGTCCATAAGGTTAACATTGGCCCCTCTAGCTACCAAGTATGCCACAATGGCGGTATGACCAAACTGTGCAGCCAAGTGGATACATGAACAGCCCTCACCATCACGCAGGGAAGAATCAGCTCCCTCTCGCATCAGCAAGACCACCATGCCCAAATGTCCCTGTCTGAATAATCATGCAGTGTAATATGAATGCACCAGTATAATCTTACTGGATATCTTTGAATGAACAAATAACCCTGAGACACAATCCAAGAGAAAAATATTTTCCTTTATTGAGCAGCTTTTCTATGATTATTGGTTGTAATGCATTAATCATGATAATTTGAACTAGCTACATAGAGTAGCATTACCAACACCTTCTCACCTTGTTGCCCAGTGCATGGGAGTGGACATAAGCTCTCCTCCAATGGCATCCACCACTGCACCCTGTGATATGTAGTATCTGCAATATACAGTAAATTTACAGAGTTAAAATCTCATCCATTGTAAGTAACATAGCCATATATTATCACAAAATGCAGCCGATCCCCCTTATCTCTCTCTCTCTCAAGCAATTTCTATTGTCGTGTAATCTCCCCTAAATCAGCTACAATTGCAGATGTAAAGTAGCTGATCAGGAGCTGAGACATTCCTTGCTGAACAACTGTTCACCACAACAGTAGGACACAGTCCTCACTCTCCCAGATATATTCTATGCAACAATCTACCATGGTTGTAACTGTGCCTCAAAAATATTTTTTGCAGAAGGCTCACTCAGAATAACACTCAGTTTATTATGCAACATTAACCCAGACAATCTGAGGGCCTATGTCCATCTGGTAATAAGTACCATGATAGCTCTGCAAGCTGTAAGTGGGCCTAGAGAAGAAGGGTCAATAAAATCAGCTGTGGACAGGTAGAGATCTCTATCATGTCCTGTGGGAGTGTCAAGTATAAGATATAGAATAGGATATATCGATAAGATATAGAATAGGAAGGGAAAGATAGATAAGGTCAAGAGTTGAAAGATTTTGAAAAGTTCCAAAACATCTAAAATTCATCTTTAAAAATTTGAAGGACTGTGGAAATAATCATGCTTTTGCTCACCTGACAATCTCTCTTCTATTATTAATGGCTGCCCAGTGGAGGAGTGTGACATTTTCATTGTCCCTCTTGTTGATGTCATATCCACCCTCAATCAGCTCTTTACACCTCTCAAATGCTCCATACTGCAAACATGAAGGAGGAAGTAACCTAGGCTATTTTCTCTATCTATGAATAATATAAAGTTTCAAATGTTAAGGCACAACTGGCACTCTGTAAAAAAGGATATCAAAGATCGAGGATTACAGGATAGGAGTCATTAGTTTAACTGGGTGTTTATCTTTTCAGCAAATATTGAGATCAGAGTACAGTGTTTCCATGTTTTTTTTTTTCCCACTCCGACACTGGACATAGGATTCGTCAAACCCGTCACTGTGGTCCAGGTCAACTGCTACTCACACACACACACGTCACGACTTCCTACCCTATTATTCCTTACGCAGTGTCAATGTAGTTCAGTGCTGAATATAATGCCATCATCTATCTATCTATCTATAGCTCCGACGCCTCGTTCCCTCCGGGAACTCCCCTCAAGGGGGTGGCCACGGCAGAAGTGTCTCCAGTTCTCCCTGTTCCAACACTCCCTCCTTACTTGTTCAAGCCCTCCTCTGCCCCTCATGTTTCTCTCCTTTACATACTCTTCCACTCTGTTCTGCCATCTAACCGGAGGTCTGCCTCTCACACCAGGTCCTACAACTTCACTTCCATACACCTTCTTTACAAATTCCTCGCCTTGCATTCTCTCCACATGTCCATACCATCTCAATGTATTACGTTTCACTCTCTCAACCACTCCACACTCAATACCAATTGCCTTCTCACTCATACCACATCTCTCATATACACTCTCATTACTTTCTCCATCCCATCTAGTAAGTCCACATGCTCCTCTCAAGTAACTCATTTCCACAGCACCTATTCTAGACTGATGCGCCCTCCATGTCCATGTCTCCGACGCATATGTCAGTGTTGGCAGGATTATACTATTTCGTAGTCCCCTTTTCACTTCCATACTCACACTTCTACCCTTCATAATCCTCCCCAGTGATCCTATGACCTGTCTACCCTTCACTGCTCTCTCCCTAATTTCTCCTTCCATACTTCCATGTTTACACATAACTGTACCCAGGTACTTAAACTCCTTCACTTCCTCCATCCTCTCACCCCTCAGAGTTATCTCACACTTCGTCCCAGTTGGTACAGCCACTCTGTAAGGTGTAGCAAAGTCAATCACTTCAGTTTCTGCTCTTTCAAATACCATCACTTTACTTTTACCCACATTCACCTTCAGTTTCCTTCGTTTACACACAGACTGAAATTCGTCCACCACTCTCTGTAAATTCCTTTCATTCTCAGCCATCAGCACAGTGTCATCCGCAAACAAACTTGCCACCAGGGACCAATTTGCTTCATTCAGCCTCAACTTCACCCCCAGACCATTCACTTTGGCTTTCACCTCTCTCATACAACCATCCATATATATATTGAACAGCCATGGTGACATAACACACCCCTGTCTCAGCCCTACACTAATATTAAAACTCTCACTTAGATCACCCTCTACCCGTACACATGCTTTTGCATCTGCATAAAAAGCCTCAATGCCTTTCAGCAAAGGCCCCCCCCAACTCCATAAATTCTCAACACCTCTGTCATAGCTTTCCTATCAACTCTATCATATGCCTTCTCCAAGTCCATGAAGGCAGCATACAACTTCTTACCCTTCCCAATATACTTCTCCACTATTGATTTTAATGCAAATATTTGGTCCACACATCCTCTACCCTTTCTGAATCCTCCCTGCTCCTCACTAACTTTATTCCCTGTTACTTCCATCAGTCTTTCAGTCAGAACCTTCCCGTACACCTTCCCCGGTACACTAAGAAGGCTTATTCCCCTATAGCTACCACACTCATCCTTACTTCCCTTCCCCTTATACAAAGGTACAATTATGGCTCTCCTCCAATCCTCTGGCACTTCTCCCTGCCTCCAGGCCAATGTACATATAAGCAACATCCACTCCACCACTACCTCCCCCCCACACTTTAACATTTCAGCAGTTATCCCATCCACCCCTGGTGCCTTTCCCATCTTCAACTTTCCTATTGCTTTCCTAACCTCTTCCCTTCCTAATTCTCCCTGTACATCCTGTCGTCTACCACCTGCCTCCATCCCCATGCATGTCACCACCGCCTCCCCTCCCGTCCCCCCATTCATCAACTGATCAAAATGCCTCTTCCACACTTCTTTCACTTCCTCACTTCTACTCACAGTAACTCCATCCTCTCTCTTCATTCTCACACTACCAGACTTTCCTTCTCCTCTTTCTCTTTTAACCTCCTTCCAGAATAATTTCTTGTTCTCTTTAAACTTTTCACTCAGCTTCATACCAAACTCCTCATCCACTCTCCTTTTACTCTCACTCACCATCATTTTCACTTGTCTCTTACACACATTATATTCTCTTTTCCATCTCTCTCTCACTTCTTCTGGCACATTCCTCTGTAGTGTTCTCCGATATGCCTTCCTCTTATCCTCTACAGCATCTTTCACTTCTTCTGTCCACCAAGCACTCCCTTTCTTGCCCCTCTTCTGTGACTTATATCCTACTACCTCTGCTGCTGTCCTTAATACTCTCATCTTAAACATTTCATACACCGCATTCACTCCCACTCCGTCCCCTATCCCCATCCTTACATCCCCCAGCACCTCACCCACCCTCCTCTTATATTCCTCCCTATACTCTTCTACATCTAATTTCCCACTAGCCACCACCCTCTTATTCCTCACCCCTTCATCCCTCCTACTATACTCCCACTTAACCCTAACCTTCATCCTCACCAACACCGCAAAATGGTCGGAGCAATGGACCATTCCTCTCACTACTTTTGCGTCATACACATCCTTCCTCAACCTTTCATCCACTGCCACATAGTCAATCAAACTCTTCTGCTCTCCTCTCTCATCCCTTCTCTTCCATGTATACCTGTGGATCATCTTGTGCTGAAAGAAGGTGTTCGCCAAGAACAACCCTCTCTCAGCACAGACATCCACCAGATATTCACCATTCTCATTTGTTCCTTCTACACCCCATTTACCCACAATATTCCCCACTTCCTCACCTCCCACCTTTCCATTCATATCTCCCATCATCACTATTCTCCTTCCATTATCAATTCCTCTCAGACATGCATTCAGCTCTTCCCAAAACACTCTCATCTTCTCTCTCCCTGTCTTACTCTTTTCATTCACTGGTGCATAAGCACACACCCAAGCATACTTTACCATCCCAATCTTTCCAGTCATCCATACTATTCTTGATCCATTCCACCCATGTCCATCCACTCCCTTCCACACCCACGGAGACACCAACAGCGCACACCCTTCCTTCCCTCTTCCTTTACTCTTTTCATTCATGCCCGTCCATACTACTCCTCCCTCCATTCCCTCCCACAGTCCACTCTCCCTTCCTTCCTGACACTCAACCACTCCACATCCTTTCACGTGTGTCTCCGTCACTCCCATCACATCCACTCTTCCTTTCTTAAAACATTCTACAATCTCTCGCCTCTTGGTCCCATCCATCATTCCATTCACATTCACAGCTACCACTCTCATACAATCCCTCTTCCCTACTCCCTCTACAGGGCAACCCGGAGACCCTCCCCCGCCAGTAGCCATATCTGTCCACTCCCCCATTGGGGGGCCACTGATGGCTGGCAAGGCCAATGCAGTGCTCATTCCCGGAGGGACACGGGCCGTCGGCATTGTCAAAAGCTAAAAACAAGGTCATAAATTTAAAAGAAATTATTACAAAATATAAAAACATGCAGTCATAGAAATTAAAATGCCATCATATCTGCATGAATTGCTATTATCCCCATCTCACCTGTGTAGCCTTCACTATGTCAAAGGTGGAGTAGTCTGCATCAGTGTTGCGTCCAGCGGCTGGTGTGGGCTCGGCATTCTGAACACTGCCGCTGGACTCCTCTCCATCAGCTTCACGCTCCACCCCATATAGTCCACTTGGATTGCACGAATCCTGAATAAAAATACATAAATATTTAATAAACAATACAGTAACAGCAAATTAAAAATTCAATACAGAATACAATCTCTGATCTAAAATTCCAAAAATATGAAAGCTCCCAAATCCAAAAGTTTTTCAAGGAGGTAATCTGCAAGACACAACCTACAATTCCTTTCACAGCCTCACCCCATCTGGACAGGTTCTACCCTCCCTCACACCATCTCACTAAATATTGTAATCAATGCTGAGGTAACAACCTAGGCAATTCCTGAAAATGAAATAAAATCAAGGATATAAGATATAACCTTTGGTACCATTACAAAATATGAATATTTTCCAATTCCTAGATATTTAGATATGAGATTGTATTCAACTTTTTGTATTTACTTAAGCTCAAGTTGTTCAGTCTCCTTCATCTACCAGTACTTTTGTCTGTGGTAATCTAAATTTGAACCTGCAAATGTTTCTTTCACTACCTCCATCTCTAATCCATTCCATTTTTCAATACATCTATTTGAAAGGTTAAATGGAATTAATTCCAAGTTACTATCTATCTATCTATAGCTCTGACACCTTGTTCCCACTGGGAACTCACCCCCAAGGGGTGGCCATGTTTCTCTCCTTTACATACTCTTCCACTCTGTTCTGCCATTTAACCGGAGGTCTGCCTCTCGCACCAGGTCCCACAACTTCACTTCCATACACCTTCTTTACAAACTTCTCACCTTGCATTCTCTCTACAAGTCCAAACCACCTCAATGTATTACGCTTCACTCTCTCAACCACTCCACACTCAATACCAATTGCCTTCTCACACATACCACAACTCTCATACACACCCTCATTACTCTCTCCATCCCACCTAGTAAGTCCACATGCTCCTCTCAAGTACCTCATTTCCACTCTACCTATTCTTGACTGATGAGCCCTACTCCATGTCCATGTCTCTGATGAATATGTCAGTATTGGCAGGATTATACTATTTTGTAGCCCCCTTTTCACTTCCATACTCACACTTCTACCCTTCATAATCCTCCCCAGTGATCCTATGACCTGGCTACCCCTCATTGCTCTCTCCCTAATTTCTCCTTCCATACTTCCATGTTTACACATAACTGTAGCCAGGTACTTAAACTCCTTCACTTCCTCCATCCTCTCACCCCTCAGAGTTATCTCACACTTCATCCTAGTTGGTACTCCTACTCTGTAAGGTGTGGCAAAGTCAATCACTTCAGTTTCTACTCTCTCAAATACCATCACCTTACTTTTACCAACATTCACCTTCAGTTTCCTTCGTTTACACACAGACTCACACACACGTGCGAGATATTTATTTTTCACTGTGTTATACGTTCTTATGGTTGAAATTCTGTAACTTTGATGTAGGTCTGTAGGTCTTACCTTACGCAACTCCTGTAGGGTATATGAGAAAAATCCACCTCCTCCCCATATGAGGGATTATTTGATGCTATCTTTGTTATTGTTGTCAATTCACTTGCCACCATTTTTAAGACATTTCTGCCATCGCCTGGTCTTCTTGGGAAATGTGAGGTTATGACCTCAGGTGGGATTTCCGGTATCCTTCATTTACATTTGATGTCATTTTGTCATCTGAAAACTGTAGGCAAACACATTTTGACAAATTGGCTAATTTCAAAATGCCCCATTTGAATATACCCTATCTTGGAAATGGGGCATTTGCGAAAGAAATGCCATAGAAGAAAATAGTCTTAGAATTGTCTAAATAAGTGGGTAATGAAGGTAGAAAAACCGCACGCAATAACGGTAATTCTTTCAATATATACCGTATTTTGCCCCGGTCATTTCCTGTACTTTACCACGGTTATTTCCCGGTAATATACCCAGGTAAGGTCCCTTCCACAACACTACCATTTCACGTGTTAGATATCCTAGTGGACCTATACTATTTTATTTTGGACACTTATTTTACGATAATAAGTACGACTATGACAACTAAAGCATTGACAGTGACAACATCGGAAAATGACTAATGATATAGGCACTCAATGATAAATTAACCAAACCTGTGAACCATATCATCCTCAAGGCAAAATTATACATCTAACGTTACCATTACACACATACACACACCACACACACTTATCACACACATATATACACACTTATCACACAATTCCCAACCAAAATATCAACCCTGTGACCTACCTGAGCCATTAAATCTACAGGGTTACATGAAGGGTCCACCTCGCCGGCCATGTTTGTTGTTGTCATCAGTACAGTGTTGCCAGGTTGGATTGGCGAAATTTCCCCAACTTCAACATCAGAATTTTCCTTTTGACCTCAAAATTCCTTGTGTACTCTTGAAAATAATAGTATATTTACCATCTTCTTGATATTATTTCGCCTGGTAGAAATTTTCTCATTTACTCTTCAATAATCTTTATATAATTTCCCCGTTGATAATTTTAATTTCCCATGCCCAGAAAAAACTTGCCATATTTGGCAATACTGCACCTCAGCTGTTGGTTGGGCGTCGTCTGCCCAGTATATTTATCACCGCTTTTACACCCTTACCACCATCTTATTTTAACACCAACACCACAATGATGAATGTCATCGTGAAAGGATATGCTGTTTACCTTTCTCCATCCCATTATTAAGTATCCAAATGAAGGACGCCGGAATTGCACATTAGTCGGAAACTTTCCTGTAAATGATGCTCTATCCCCCTTCACTGTAAATGATGATATATTATTCCCCTTTCCTGTAAGTGATGATGTTCTATCCCCTTCACTGTAAATAATTATTTTCTATCTTCTTTCCCTGTAAATGATAATATTTTATTCTCCTTCCCTTCACCACCTTGTTGATGGCCCCAGCGGGAAATTCTAATTGTTCTAACCATCGTATGCAAGAACATCCGTGGAGTTGACGATATTACGATGACTGTTGTTTGTCTATGGAGCCATCGTACCGGTACCACACCATCGTATGCACCACAATTAAATGTTCTAATCAAATACAGCCAACTACCATACACTGAAAGAGCTTCACCAATCCCTTCATAACACAACATGTATCAGTTACTATAACTAATGTTACTGTGTTATCCTTGGCGTGTGTTAAAACACACACCCTTAATTTATAATATTATTGCATTTAGAACTCCACAGGCAAGTGGTATAGGCCTACTGACAGCAGCAATGGATGTGTTGCATGCAATAGGCCCTGTTGTGTGCATTAGGATGTATAGTTGCCCTCAAACATAAGGTATTTTGCCCCGGTCATTTCCTGTACTTTACCACCGGTTATTTCCCAGTTGTTTTCCCAGGTTAGGACCCGGTATAGGTTAGGTATGACCATGCTAATTTCATTTGGAAATGGGGCATTTGCGGAGGAAGTGCCATAGAAGAAAATAGTCTTCGAAATTTCTAAATAAGTGGGTAATGAAGGTAGATAAACCATACGCGATAACGGTAATTCTTTCAATACTTACCAAACATAAGCTGTAGACTCCACCTTAATAAATCATACCTAATGCATTAAATCCTCTTTTTAACTCTACTATAGGAACTTTGGGCAACTCTATCCTGTCTCCTGTAGCGAAGATCATGGTCAGTGGTGAATGCATAGTCTTTTGGATACAGCTGCATGTTTTTACTGGGAATCTATGTATATATTGCGTGTTTATTAATTAAGGATTATTTACTAATACTTGACACAAATCTGAGGCTGCAGTGTTTTTGATAAAGACAACTGACAGGTAACCTGAGGATGACATTCCTTTATCTGGTGTTCAGTGGGTTCCTGCCTACAGATCTTGCATGGGTTGGGTAAGTAATTTAAAGTCAAGTCGTGGAACAGTTGGGAGGTAGCTGGTTTTCTTTAATGCAGCTGGATGGTGGGCTCGCCTAGTTCAGTCCAGATGGTAATGCTAGTAGAGAGAGGACTATACCAAACTCCTAGTGCATAATTTTACTAATTTTATTGGCATGGTAGGTTTTGTTATGTTACACTTCAGAGGAGTTCTACAATAGAGAGTTTAGGCAAAGTTAGAGAAATTTATTTTGAGGAGTTAAAGTAAGGACATGTGGCTGAAAATGAAGACTTTTATGATTGAGAGTTTAAATCCTCCTGAGTCTGAAATTGATTTGATCATCCTCCTTCCCTCTTAAAACTAAAGACAACACAGCAGACCAATGTCTGGATGACCTAAAAACACCCTACAAATTCAAGAGTCACCCAACACCACGACTTGCAGGCACTGCATCGAGATTGCAATGAATCCCCTAGGGTAGTCAACTGCTACCAGTAGTCTACATGTACTGTAAATTACTGCTCAGTGATGGAATATTCCCCAGTCTTAGACAGAGTATCTACTAACCTATAGTATTTTACTGCTCGACGAACATGGACTTTAGAGCTAATGAAATTGTCCAACAGTTCCCCACCCCAGGAATCAAATCTGGGATCTCTCACTTTGCAAGCGAGTGTCTTCCCCACTAGACCAATGGTGCTTATATTCTTGTATGTAATATTGCATAATCACCGAAATCCCACAATCTATATACTGTATAAAGTTTATGTAATAAAGGAACATTTTAAAGGAAAAATATGTGAATACAGATTTATATATTTCTATATTAAAAATTTACTTCAGGGTTACAACATTGACCACATAATTATGACACCATTCTGAAATCATATTGGATTTATACTGCTGTTCCTCTCTCCAGATTTTGCTTAATTTCTTCAGTGTAGCCTCCATAAAATCGTTCCAATTTCTTGTTGAACTTCATGTTGCGCTCATTAATGAAGTTGATGTCAGCATCATCATCGTAAATGCGACGCCTTGAGTACCTTTCACGCTTTGATATCCTGTTGGGAAATAATAATTACAGTTAATAATACAGATTATCACACAAACTCACATCGGGCTAAGGTCTGTGTACCTAACCTTCTGAGATCAGGATTGTAGCTACAGCCTATGAGATCTGACAAGTGAGACTTTATTAAAAACTCCTTCAAGTTTTACATAAAACAATTCTCTTATGCTAAACTTTAACTATTTTTTATGTCCAATGCTCGTTACAGTTGTTAGTGGGAAGATTAATTTATTTATTCAACAATATTTACCCTATGTGAAGGTCAAGATGCACATTGTTGGGAGATGTTATATTTCTTGGACACCTGTTTTCTTTTTGTCTATCCACCTTGGGGCACTCTTTCTTAAGTCTTCCTTTCCCATCTAACAGTGGCCATACTGTAATTCCAGTGGTGGGGCTCACATGTACAGTAGTTCCCAAAACTATCGTTAAAATAAAGTGCTATACATTCTGACACAATGAACGATGTATCTGGCATGTACCGTGACGACAAGTGGGCGGGGACAAGGTTTCATTCTGTTCATTCCGCCATCCTTCTGACCCACTTTAACGATAGTTTGGGGAGCTACTGTACTTCCAGCCACAGTATGTTCATTATTTTTTCTATTATTGTTTTCATGTTGTCTGGCCTTTGTTGACATGTGCTGACATCCAAGAGATTGAGTAAACTAAGACACCGAGTACTTGCACTGTACTGTACAAAGACACTGAGTGCATGTAAGTAATCCCTAAATTGAGATGTCGAGTAAACTGAGACATTCAGTAAATTTAAATGATGAGTACATATAGACAATGAGTAATCTAAGATGTTGAGTGTACAGTAATTGAAAAATATATTAAGGCACAAAGTTATTCAAAATAATGTGTTACTTTTATCGTCTTTTCTTTTTACATGTTTCCAGCCTTATGTGTCCCAGTAAGCTATAGCTAAATCGTTATTTCCTTCCTTCAATATTTACATGTCAAACTTCTAGTGGAGTACAGTAAAAGGATCTTCTACACATTATTATCAAGTAAAGGAGAAACATTCCTCACTAAACTTATCAGGCAGATCACCCAGAAATGAAACAAGAGAAATCATGGATACTTACTGCTTCTCCAAATCATCTACCATGGAATCGATAGCATCATTGGAGTCCTTATGAAGACCAATAACAGTGGTATTGTTGGCACCATAGAAAGCGGCATCACCCAGCCTCTCTCTCTCCCTTTCATAATCCTCCATGTCTATCTTCTTGTTGTTGACCAGCCGTTTGTACTGTCTGTGCATCAGAGAAGGATGTTAAAATCTATGTATAAGCTATTGCACTCTGCACTCCTTGTAAGAAATGTCAGCCCATGAGGGACACTGAATTTAATTTACAAAATTATAATGATCAGAAGTACCTGTATCACTGAATGTTAAAAAAAAAGGTGTAAAAAATCATAAATGCTCAAAATTCTGCTCAATCGATGTTTGTATAGTAGTGTGTCTGTTTCTCATAGCTACTAGTGATTATAAGGTGATTAAAATAGAGATAAAGTTACAGTATGCTAATTTTAGGCTGGACATGACATTATTCTATTAAAGTAAATGCAGTGAATGAACTGTGCAGTATTAATATCAAATTTACATACGGTACTATAGTGGCTTAGTAATAGAACTGCTAGGTGTGTGGTTGCTGATCCAGAATGTTAATGTGACTCTAGGCTAGGCTCTGGCATCAAGCATTTGGCCGAATCTGTTACCACTCCACCCTGACAGTTTTGCTTACAAAAATGAATACAGAACTGTCCCTAAAATAACACCCTGGGAAAGGTATTTGTATTAACTTGATGATGCACTGGGCTGACTTTATCTCTGCATACAGTGTATCGGATAAAAGTAACAACATATGCCAAAGGGCCAAGCTGACAAACATGAGCATATATCAAGATTGTCTTTTGCCTCACATATTATCATTGGAAGTGAAGGTGCTTTCATGTAAACTAAATAATTAATCACTAAAATGACCTGTATGGCCAAACTAATGTGGATATCATTACCATTTTTTCCTATTTACCATTATATTTACTTTTTGTTTTAGTCTGTCAACATTAATTGAGATAGAGGCCAGTCTGAACTCTGCTTTGATCACTCATTTCCAAGTAAACAAAAATTACAATGAGAACAGGTAAATTTTTTTGCTCATATACAGTAATACAAGTACTTGGAAGTGTACTGCGTTTGATGTTAAGATAATCATACCTGATGGTAGCATCTTCAAATGTTGAGAAGCCCTGGTCTGGATTTTTCTTCTTCTTTCGTCGCTCCCAACGTTCAGCTTCATCAGCCCCCACGTTCAACAGCTGCAGCCGGTCATAGTCCTTGCCCTGTCCCAAAGTCAATGGTTTAATATAACTGTCTTCTAACAACAATTTACATAGCCTGTAACTACAGTTTAGTACTACATCATGGACTGTGTACTATTCTCTACAGATGTAACTCTAGAATTGGTAATTTGAACATGAATTACATTATATTAAGCATCATACTATGAATAAGCTGAGGTGGTCCTCCTACATGTTAATGATTTTATGAAAACAAAGTCCATACATCCCAGAGAGGGAAAGAAGGGGTGTGCTGCTGCTGCTGCATGCGTAAACATTCAACCATGCAACAATGGTAGCCATCTTGAAAACTAAAGGCCATAGACAAGAACATATCGTCGGGACCTGATGCCCGATGCTCAGGGTATGAATCCCCTACATTTTATATGGCCATCGTACCCCAGGCATCGGGACCCCGTGATATTTTCTTGTCTATGGCCCGAAGTGAGATGAAACTTGCACTTGTACACTATCTTTTTTTATTTTGACATAACGTTAAGTTACAGTGACTTTTGATATTTCTAACTGGGAGTTGGCTAGTAAAATACAAATACCGGACACCAAAATATAGTTTAGTGACAGATTAGACAGTACATAGAATATTCCTGTGATTATGCTATAAAGTACTGTATTGTACTGAATGTAGTTCTTTCATGCATTTTAAGTAATATCCTATACAGTCGATGCAATAACAAAGAATAATCTGTCTTAGGACAATAAATAGAAAACATATTGCTCCTTTCTTTCCTTTAATGTTTCTTACCTCTTCCTCTGCTGCTTCTCTTCGCTTATCCTGCTCATATTCTGCCTCCAACCTCTCACGTTTTTTAGCATAATTTTTGGGCATCTGCTTGATGCGGTCTTCTTCCACCACTTCCTTGTGGTTCATTTTTGCAGCCTCATTCTATAAACAAAAAAACATTGTTAAATACAATAGTTTTACATAAATATTCATTCACTTTACTATGTAATGATGTGTAACCAAACCCTTACAGCCACTTGAAGTCTCTGTGTAAATCATGACTATATCACTTCATATTTTTCATTTGAAATGACCCTAGATAATAAAGGGGATACATAAACATCTAGAATAAACTAATAGAAAGAAAACACTGATGAACTACAAAAGCTTAGTCATATATTGCCAAACAAGAAATGAATAAGTAATAGCAGGCTTTCATGGAATATAAATAAAAAACTGTTAGATGAAGAATTGAATGCTTTAGACTCGGAACTATACAGGTTATAACCCTGTCAGTATAAGGGAGGGGAAATGACAGCTGGAGTATTAACTGATACTACAGCTGGGAACTTGCATCCTGAACATCTTTCTTACATGCCAAACTTACTAAACATCACACCACCAGGACCTCTGGTATTAATGAGTCATATCTATATGGTGAAGGTTTGCTCAATGCTATAATTTGGTATGATGGAACTTGGGACCTTATTCAAGAACATTCATGGTGCATAATTATGATGGCTTAGTACCAATACAATGACTCCATAGACAAACAACAGAGCCATCAAACCAGTACCACACCATCATCAAAACCAGGAATGTTCTTGCATATGGCCCTTGACCTCACCAACTCTCCCAGAATGTAACCAATGTACGAAGAAATGGCAAACACAATTTTGCCCAACATTATTTGGGTAATTCATTATTCCATGTTTTTATATACTGAAGAAAAGGGCGACTGCATTCTGACCATGTTTGATCCGCCTCCCCCGAGGCAAAATTGCCAGGTAAAACAAGCAAATATCACATTAAATAGTAATATTTATGTTCTAGAGTTAGCCTAGCTTTACCTGACCTGACCTGACCTACTCTAATCTGGACCGAGACAAACTACCTGGACAAAAACAGCCACCAACCAGAATATGAAGGAAATTAATAAGTATCTTCCTTTTTTTAAGTATTACCACCACTAGGCCTCCAACCCCTGACCCTTAGTGCTGCTCATCAGGGTGGTATATGCAAGAACGTTCGTGGTGGTGCTGATAATGGCACGATATCGGTACGATAACTCTGCGGTGTGTCTATGGGGTCGTTGTACCAGTTGGGCCACGCCATAGTCAACACCACCAACGTTCTTGCATACAACCCTCATACCATCATAACTTCTCAAAAATACACAAATACAACAAAATACACAAATACAACAAAATACACAAATACAAAATACACAAAATAATATTCTTACCCTTTTTCCGTGAAGTTTTGCCAAGCGTGCCTTAAAATCGGCCATTTTGTTTCCTTTGCCAGAAGAGCTGGGACCTGCCATTACCTGAAACAATAATCATGATTTATTAGAACCTATTCTACAACATACGATGGCTCCATAGAAAAACAATAGAACTGTCGTACCGGTACCATGCCATCGTATGCACCATGAATGTTCTTGCATACGCCCCATTGTACAAACTATAACATTAATGGTAATAAACTGAAACTGAACCTTGACCAAACAATTGTTAAAATAATAATAATAATAATAATAAAATTAAAGTAAGGTAACTATCTACAGTATTCTATTGCCGTTTTCTATTACAGTACAATGTTTTTACCTTCTTTAACCACTAATTCATACCATTCTAAGACACTTTTCTTCTATGGCATTATCTTCGGAAATGCCCCATTTCCAAGATAGGGCATTAGCCTGACCTTACCTAACCTAACCTAGACCACAGTAGAATACCGGGACCTAACCTGGGCAAACTATCGGGAACTATCAGTGGTAAAGTACAAGGACCTGACTGGCGCAAAATACTGGGACCTAGCTGAATCTGGCAACACTGCTACAAAACGGTAATTCTTTCAATAAATACTGTAAAATATCTATTATACAGTAAGGTCCACTTCTGTACCTTTACCTAAGTGGGTAATGAAGGTAGAAAAACCATACGCAATAACGGTAATTCTTTCAATATTTACACTGGGACCAAACCTGGGCAAACTACCAGGACCTAACCTGGGCAAGCTACCGGGAAATAACTGTGGTAAAAAACAGGAAATGACCGGGGTAAAATACTGAGACCTAGCCGGATCTGGCAACACTACTACAAAACGGTAATTCTTTCAATAAATACCTAATATTTTGACAGACCCCAGCTAACGTTAGAGAGTGACCTTCAATAATTACTGGTGTTATTTGCATTTTACTAGTGTTATTTATATTTTACTAGTGTTATGGTTGTCATAATTACCTCACTCATTTCGGCTTGTGTTGGGTGTAAACTGTGTGTAAAGAACAGCAGTAATGGAGACACAGTATATAATTTCTTAGAGCTGTGTGACTGTCTGTTGTTGTTGTTGGCTCACAAACAATGGCTGACTGACTCTATAGGAAATGGAGGGGATGGATAACTGTAAGCATTATAATACATAGATCATTGGTCCTCCACCAGGGCGGCGCTGGCGTAGAGGGATAGACGGAGATAGACACCGATATTGGCTGGTTTCATCTTATATCACAAGTAATAAGTAAAGCACCCTATTTATAAGTCTCAATATAATAAATATCAGTATTGCGTTCTAAATGAAAAGTCCGGACGAAAAGCGTCTCTTACCTGTTAAATTTCCTACTCACAGCTCACGATAATATTGTGTGATAAATATTATATAGATGAGCACACAGGCTGTAATGAGGTACCGTACCTAATCAGTCCACGCTCTCTGCTTCCAGAATCGTTAGCACCCAACCCTAATCTACCTTAAGCTTTTGTAGTTAATCAGGATTTATCAGTTCAAATTCTGTAGCTAACCTGAAAGTGTGTGTGGTCTGGAAAATGTGTTGTGTTAATTAGCGAAGATGTTTGAAAAGTATTGATGATAGATGTTGATATGGTAGTGGAGATGTGTAGAGGCTAGTAAGGATGTTTGACTTTGTATGGTAGTGGTGATATGTGTAGAGTAGTGAAGATGTGTGGCAGGTAGTAAAGATGGGTTGATGTGTAGTTATGTTGCGTGGTAGATAGTGAAGACGTGGTGTGGATAGTGAAGATGTATGGTGGATAGTGAAGATGGGTGATGGATAATCAAGATGAGTGGTGGATATTGAAGACTTACAGTGTGGTAGGTCAAGATGGGGTGGAGTAAAGATTGACGTGTGGTGGATAGTCAAGATGTGTAGTAGATAGTAAAGAAGTGTGGTGGATAGTGTATAGATGTGTGGTGGATGGTCAAGATGTGTAGTGGATAGTCAAGATGTGCTGTCGATAGTCAAGATGTGTGGTGGATAGTGAAGATATATTGTAGATAGTGAAGATGAGTTGTGGATAGTGAAGATGTGTAGTGGATAGTCAAGGTGAGTGGTGGATAGTAAAGATGTGTGGTGGATAGTGAAGATGTGTGGTGGATAGTGAAGATGTGTGGTGGATAGTCAAGATGTGTTGTGGATAGTCAAGATGAGTGGTGGATAGTGAAGATGTGTGGTGGATAGTGAAGGTGAGTGGTGGATAGTCAAGATGTGTGGTGGATAGTCAAGATGTGTTGTGGATAGTAAAGATGAGGGGTGGATAGTGAAGATGTGTGGTGGATAGTGAAGGTGAGTTGTGGATAGTCAAGATGTGTGGTGGATAGTCAAGATGTGTTATGGATAGTCAAGATGAGTGGTGGATAGTGAAGAGGTGGTGTTGTGGATAGTCAAGATGAGTGGTGGATAGTGAAGATGTGTGGTGGATAGTGAAGACGTGTTGTGGAGAGTAAAGATGTGTGGTGGATAGTCAAGATGTGTGGTGGATAGTCAAGATGTGTGGTGGATAGTGAAGACGTGTTTGGATAGTCAAGATGAGTGGTGGATAGTAAAGACGTGTTGTGGATAGTGAAGATGTGTTGTGGATAGTCAAGATGTGTGGTGGATAGTCAAGATGTGTTATGGATAGTCAATATGTGTGGTGGATAGTGAAGACGTGTTGTGGAGAGTAAAGATGTGTGGTGGATAGTCAAGATGTGTGGTGGATAGTGAAGACGTGTTTGGATAGTGAAGATGTGTTGTGGATAGTGAAGATGTGTTGTGGATAGTGAAGATGAGTGGTGGATAGTGAAGATGTGTTGTGGATAGTCAAGATGTGTGGTGGATAGTGAAGACGTGTTTGGATAGTCAAGATGTGTTGTGGATAGTGAAGATGAGTGGTGGATAGTGAAGATGTGTTGTGGATAGTCAAGATGTGTGGTGGATAGTGAAGACGTGTTGTGGAGAGTAAAGATGTGTGGTGGATAGTCAAGATGTGTGGTGGATAGTGAAGACGTGTTTGGATAGTCAAGATGTGTTGTGGATAGTGAAGATGAGTGGTGGATAGTGAAGATGTGTTGTGGATAGTCAAGATGTGTGGTGGATAGTGAAGACGTGTTGTGGAGAGTAAATGACCTTGCCAACACACATCTTCAGTACACTACCGACTACCACCACAGAGCTAAAAATTTATAGCTCTGTGACTACCACTGAGAATTTGTGACTGTCGTCACTACCCACCAACAACTTCACAGATGCATTAGGTGGACAAGCATCCGTTTTCGGTACATGGACAACAACAGCAAAAAAGTTTTATTGATGTGTTCTACCGATTGCATTAATTAGATACGATAGCTAGGAGTCAAAGGACCCTGCAGATCCTTATAATTATCAGGAAGTGCCGATATAAAGGCAACATTTCCGATATAAACGTTGCCAATATAAAGGCAACAATTGGTTACATATTTGCCTTTGATGTATATTAGTTGCAGGGAGATTACCTTTGATGAGTGATAAAGGTTAATATATATCAGTATACTGTAACAACAAGTGTATGGAGTGGGGGTTGTAATTATTGTTACATTGTTGTTGTTGTTATAGGAACGGCCACCAGGTGACAGTGTTAGTGTGTGGGTGAAGGTGTCACGGTGCCAGCCAGACTCACAGTGCCAGTGCCAGCCAGTGGAGAGGCCTAGGGGGCACAGGAGTTGGCAGAGGTAAAGAGACCCTGCCAGGCGGTTACCATAATCTGTAGAAGGAGAGGAGGGACTCACTAGGAGGAGGAGGGGGGTGCCATGGCGACCCGGGATGGCCCTATGGTAACAGGGACGGATGGTACTGACTTTGTTCACAGAGAGACCGTAGCTGCACATTACCAGATTAGGTGAGTGAAATATGATGCCTCTACCCTCCCTGTAGTATTCCTGGCATCTGCTTTTACTGTGGCCCGTGTCTTGTATACATTTATACTACTTGTCATATCCCGGTACTCGTCATCACCATTACCTTTCTGTCTGACAGCTGGCAGGTCACTTCTCACTAATATTTAATAAATAAGGTGGAAACAAATAGAACTGGCCTACTTGAAATGAAGATATACTTGACACACAGACACTGGCTTACATAATGAAGGACATTGTGATTGACTGACCTAACATTATTGTAGTAGAGTATAATATGGTTCACAGTTGTGGTTCTTATTGGTATAACTTTAATTAGCCTTGGTATGGTATTAGTTTATTGATAGTCAATAATCTGCCCCAGTTAGGTCTAGATCCAGATTAGGTTAGATCAGGTCAGGTCAAGTCAGGCTAATACTAGGTTATATAAATAATCATTTATCCTGAGAATGAGATGACGTCAGTTTATCATATTTATAACCAGAGACAAGTTTAGGCAAAATGTGTTTCGGGTTTCCTGATTTGTCCCGATAGACATGGGGTCTATTACAGGGTTTCTATTACTATTACTCTTAATATTTTTTTATTATATTACTATTAATATATTCCTTTAGTGTTCATCTATTATATTAGTATGGTACTATTACTTGGTTATCAATTACTATTATATATTATTTGCAATAACGGTACTGTAGTTATTTACCATGATAATAATTTTCATTATTGTTGGGAGACTGTCCAGCTTATGCACATGTATGTCTAAAACTGGTAGTCCACTCTCCACGGTCTCCTATGGTGTACCTGCATCATGGAGAGCAGTCAATAGATATTAAATTGAGAAGGTTATTTTAACTACGGTATACTATTATCTATTACTTTGCCTTCTATTACAGCTATAATGATTTTATCTATTACTGTTACTTAGACAATCTTTTAATAGTTTATTATTACTATTAAATATTACTACGTACCATACCATGTCTGCCACCAACATCGTCTGTTGACGAAGACTGTAGTAAGCATTTTGCATGATGAGTTTGTTGTGAGAGACTGTGGAGAAAAGCATTAATGTGAGAACTTTAAACCAAGATGATGAATAGTTACAGAAATTTATCAAAAGTTAATTAAACCTGCAAGCACAACAATCTACAGAAATTAAACAACAACAAGAGAAATTAATCCATATAGATTATAATATAGCGAGTCACTTCTACAATTTATATTTATGGTAGGTTACTTATTACAGCAGCCAATTGTTTATATTAGCCTATGTGAGATATTATATATGTTTTACTTTGAATAAGTAATAAGATACAAGCTATAATAATTCCTACATAATTATTACACTTGGTGGTATTTTGGCATGATACAGTATATAAAAGTTTGTGGGGATTTTGGCAGGACCAGTTTATTGTGTTAGTTCTTATAATTATCAGCCTTTCTCTAGCTAGATTCGGTAATCTTAAACAAAGGTTAATGTTATGTGGTGGTAAAAAAGTTGTTGAGCTTGTATATTATTCTCTTCCAAACACAGGTTTGTTTTGTACTATATTCCCTTTATTGTACAGTATATGTATATGATAGTCTATTTCCTGTAGCAGTTGTATGGTACTGTAGTGCAGCACTTTAGAAGACCTAATAATATGAATACAATTGACAGCTGCTTCATTAATTATTAATTTGTTGTATTTTTGTTCCAAGTAGATATAGTAATGTGGTGTAGAATTTTGTCCTTTTATTTTATTATTTTTTCTGCTAACTTGCACTTTGGTTGTTGCAGCTGGCCTCTCAGGAAGACAATATCACATGTGTAAGTGACTTGTGCCTAGTCCATTTCACCCAGTTACCTTGGTTACTTGACTTGTTGAATAATTTGCTTGTCCTGACATGAGTTATCATAAAAATCAAAGTTTGGTGCCTGATTAAAATTTTTAGTTAATCAGCTTAACCTCCTTTACTGTACAATACAGTACTGTACTTTAAAATGTGAAGAAGGTAACACTGCCTCTTCCTTGATTGCAACTAGGACAGTTTACTGACTCAAATTGGAATCTGAAATACAGTACAGTATTTATCTTTCCTTAACTACCGCACATGGTTTACCAATGCTGCAGTGTGCGAGACATGTGAGATGGATAGCTACTGTACTTAGGCTACATCCTCAGCCTGAAAGAGCCTTACAAAGTGCAATAGAATACTTTTTGAAATTGTTCTTGCTGCTAGTGAATGGAGGATGGTATGGTCAAACGAGTGTAGGAGATCTCAGTTCTAACTGTCATGAGTCAACATAAGTACCGGTATAGTTTGCCAAGTGGCGTCGCGCTGTAAACATCGGGATCTGTTTTACATGCTTATTTATGACTAGATTCACATGCTCATTGGTGATTTCACTTTGGATCATAAGTATGAGCAGAGAGCAAACATTATACTGTATTCTATCTCAAGCTTCAAAAATAGATACAGTACAGTAATGGAGAACCTTGAAATATTGCAGCAGGGCTACGGGCAGACACTATTTAGTTTGCATTTCCTAAACTTATGAAGTACTACTATGACAAATAAACTTAGTTCATGAGTCAACACACATTTCTGCTTTTTGTTTATTGTATCCGTGGTCCAGTTTCAAGTTTAATTTGCTACAATATCATAATTTAGCAAGCTCATTATGTTTACAGCATTATTAATGGAATGATTTGCTGTACAATGTATAGTATTCTGTATTCATAATGGAAGTGTTAATATTTGATTTTGTGCAGTGGTAGAACGTTCAACTTGCACCACTTTGGGCCAAGTTCTATCCTTGCTGCTGCCTATAAATCGGGTGGGTAGGTGCAACGCCTTCCTCTAAATTCAGTAGACTACATAGCTTTGTAGCCTAACTTAGTACAATGGTTAGTCAATAAATGTTCAGATATAAAAGACAACCATTTACTATAAAAGATATTGCAAAATAAGTTTTACTAGTGGTTTGTTCAATCCTGTGTGTGCTCAACCCTCCCTAAATTACCCTTTGTATAATACAAATATGAGTGTGACATAGCCATGCTTACTTTATTTATGTAAACCACCACTTACTTATACAGAGTGAGAATATTTGTTCTTATATTACCTCTCTGATATAGAGTACTGTAATAATAAAAATACTAAAGGTCTAATAAGCCAAGCAGCCACACCTGTGCATACTGCTGCACCACCTCTTTGCCTGGTTGGTTTCTCAGTGCTGTTGTGTTGTTGCATGGCCTCCCCTCCCTTCTCCCCTCCTACTCCCTTCCCAATATATCCTATAACTCTAGAATTGAGATCAGAATGTGTTGACTGTATTTCACTTATCATTGTGAATGCTTTCTCCTGTGCTTTCAAGCACTTGCCATACTTTCCCTCTATTATTATGGTTATACCATAGACTGCTCATTACTTTAGTTTAATTACTATGGTAGGCCTAATTTTGTAATTTTTTTAAATTTTTGGCTTCTCTGATTAATTTTCTTATTTGGCGTGTGATCAGCGCACTCAACAAGGGTCGCCTGCGAAAATGTATCTTCTCACACCTTCTTCTGGCACTCCTTATGGTTGTGAAGATGGTTCCTGACCTCCTCGATCGATTAGACATCTTTATACTTGAGATTGAAGAGCTGGAAGTTCCTCAGGTTAGTAGGCATTTGGTGTGTGTTTATATAGTACTATACAGTACTGTATACTGTTGTAGCCTACTGTTAATAGTAGAAGCAGCTGACTGAATCATATTGTAAAGAACCTCCAGTACTGTATGTATTGTGTTAATAATGTTAGAGAAAAATATTATGGGATCTGAAATGTAACTGATCCATATTTCCAAATGTTGACTACCCTCACTTTTAAACGATTAATCTGTGAAGAACTACTCTGAGTATACAGTCCTGTAATGAAGTGTAGGATATATGGGGATGCATGTGAGCTTATCAAAGTATAGAGCTCATACAGTGTATATGGAGTTATGAAGTGCAGTATTTGGAAGTATGCCATCTTATTTTTAAGGGAATGTCCCCACTCCCCCCTATCCTATAGGAAGACCAGGTGGTGTTGCTAATTTACTGGTACCGGTACTCTTCCCCAGAGGGGATTGTATGTAGTGTTGTGTAGAGAGTTTGATATGAAAAAGATATAATTGAGAGATGCAGCTGGTATAAAGATGATTGTTGCATGGTTGTGTCTTGTGTAGACCTCTGTGGAACTGGCCTGATGCCCTGGATATTATAGACAAAAAGAAATATGCAGTACTTAATATCTGAAGTCGGAGAGAGAGTAGGTAATTTAGGAGTTTCTCAACACCATGGGAGCATTGGGTGTAGGATGAGGCTGTAGGCCTATACTCATACAGTACTACCTAACTTACTGTATTATAATTTTATATTAATTCAGTTATGTTGCAGTAGGATATAAAACTTCTTGGCTATATATGGAATTTAGCAGCTCCCTCCTCCTACCTCCCCTCACCTTCTCACTCACTTCACACCCTCAATCTTCTTCCCTAGGTCCCTTTCCCCATTCCTTACCTTCCTTAAACGTTTATCACTGTGATGCATTTCCAGCCGTTGAAGTGGGAATACATCTGGCTGGGAGGGTCTGTCGCCAGCTTCTTGGGCCTCTCTGCTATTCGCAGGAACCGCACACTCCTCCTCCAGGTTAGATAATCATCCTGTATTTATTACTGTACTGTACACATACCAACACAGTACATCATTGGAGTTAGAAGATAAATTGTGCTGCTCATATTTATCATGAATATCTTCTCCTTTTTCTAAACTAAAGAATGTGAAAAAGAATAACTGCTCATATTAGTTTAAAATTTGTGCATCTCTTGCGATGCTTATGTGTGTGTGAAGATGGTTTGTGTAGTATTAAATTATAATGCATTCCTGTATCAAAATTCTGATCTGTGGTGCATATACTTACGTGTACCTACAGAGCTATGCGCTGAAGACTATAGTATACTGTCTGTAGATAGATTTCCAGAAACCACCTTTTATGGCCTTTATTGGTTTTTCATGTCCTCATTAATATTATATGTATGTGTGTTTAGGGGAACTGTTCCATTGTTTGAAACACTGTTTATTGAAAAGGTCATTCTGCTACTTGGTGATTGTTTCATATATTTCTTTTCTACCACAGATTTATTTTGGCCTCATCAACCTTCTCTCGACTGTACCCATCCTACTCGCTGCCATGATTTACTTTAAAGAATTTGTTGAGTATTGCACTGAAGAAGAGCCAGAAGGTCTACAGTTGTGGCAGGTAAATGGGTGAATTTAACTTTTTACTGGTATAGTACAAAAACTTATGTTTTTTCAGTAGCTACCCCACATGGGTCTAGTATGCAGATCTTTGATAAGCACTTTCAAAGGTCCCACCAACTTTAAAATCCACTTGGTAAGAGTTTGGGTAAACTTAGCAATGCTTACTTGAGTGTATGGCATCCATAGATGTAATGTGCAGTGTGTCTCTCAAGTGGTTTTGTCATTAGATTTAGTGGATCTGTTTGCTTGAGTTGTAACAGATCCAATACAGTAATCATAATCCCTGACCCGTAAAGTGTGCAAGGGGTAGGTTCTATAGCAATCCAGCTGTGCTGGTTCCACTTTACCAATAATAGCCCAATTGGGTGTAGGGGCCTAAGGCTGAGTTACCTTAGTTAGGCCAGTTAAAGGAGGGCAACCAGTCCCAGTGGTGGCCAGAGCTGATGAAGAATAGAGGCAAGTTGATGACGGTGAAGTGGGTAGTATTTCTCTTCAGTATTGACACTTTCAAATTTAGAGTTCATAATCTTTTCATCATATCACCATGATAGCTGAGTGGTAAGTGCTGCTGACTGTGAGGTTTCATATCACACTGGCAGAGGCAGCTGGTGAGAGTTGACTCAGTTCTCCTTTTCACCCTGATATGTAAAATGCGTACCGTAAAACTCCCTAACTACGGACTGTGCCATAACTTTGGACATTTCGCAAAAAAATGTAATAATTCAACTGTACTGGAAGAGAGTGCTATATTTGCAAAAAATAATGATGGTGTTAGGGGAATGTTCAAAAACTATTATGTATAAATTCTATTACTATAACTTGAATATGTGTGGGTGAAAATATTCGACAAATGCAATGAAAAAAAAGTCCGCATTTTTTAACCCTGCAAAACTTTGTTCACACAGAACAAAGAGTTTCAATTGTGAGAACGTGAATGGTACGATTATACGTGGACACTCTCTGTAAGTACCTGGGCAGTAGACAAATTTTAAAAATATGCATGCATAACCGTGTTATGATTTTTTTAATGAATATTTCTATTTTTTACAGAAAAAAGTCCCAACTTCGGACAGACAAATTAATACGATACCAGTACTTGACCGCAAGCAAAGGATGATTTTTGATGTAGATGTAAACCTATAGCCTAAGTAATGATACAGGTACCCAAATAATATATCATATAGTTCTGTAAGATTGTCAGTACTACCAATACCAAAGTTATTGCCTGTAAGGTGCTACAGTATGGTGCCTTAACTAGTAATGAGTTTTATTTTGAAGAAAAAAGTTATATTAGTTATTTAGTTATAGTATTTTATACAGGTAATCAAGTCAAGGAATACAGGAAGTGGGTGTGTGTGTCATTAGTACCTGGAATTATGTTATTATGTATTATGTACCTTATGTAGGTCCTATTATGTTATTTCAGTATGCATTTGTTGAGTCAGTGAGGTAGCAACTTGATATTTAGGTGAAGTTTCTTTTTGGAAGAAGAGATCACTTCCTCTTCTGGTTTTGTGTATACGCAATGCGTTTTTTTGTTGTTTTTCGGCTAGAAAAGTTTTTGATTAGTTCTTAGTTAGATCTATGCCAAGAGAACCTCACTACAATCTGATATGATGCAAATTACTGTAATCTCAATTTATGTGCTTAAAAAAGAAGCAATTTTTGGATATATCTCTTTATATATGTATAACTCGGGCCATGAATGCGGCAATTTTTTTTTTACATTTTTTTAAAACTCCTTAGGTGTCCGAAGTTCAGCCAGTGTGTCCAGAGATTGATGCTGTTAACCATTCTTATATTTAAAGGGAAAATACAACCTTGTCCAAAGTTGGGAAGAGCTGTCCGAAGTTAGGACATTTCTGCCTAACTTCGGACACTTGAAAATTGAAAAAAAAAGCACGAATTTAGTGTGCTTAATTTTTTTTATTATATGGATTTAGTAGGTACTCTACCTGGCTACCACATGACACCAACAGGAATAAAATTGCACCATTATTAACAGAGTTATTCACTAAAACATGTAAAAAATGTCCGAAGTTAGGGTGTTTTACGGTACCTAAAGTAATGCTTATGAAAGATAGCTGGAAACCTGGATGATACAATGTCCTTGTATTGTAAGACAGTGGGTTACTGTAACCCACTACAGGCTTCAGGGCAATGTGATGGATATGTGCTATCATGGCAAAGCATCGCGATACTGTAGTGTATTCTGCCTACATTAACACCTTAGTTTTGTCAAGAATACATATCCATTTTGCATTGCCCTCTGACATATTTGTGTGTGTGTGGGGGGGGGAAGTGTTGCCACTAAAAATAACTTACAGTAGTGTAACCCAGTATATTTTTACTGACAGGGTTACCCAGTCAGTGTGTTGTGGTACAGCTTCATCCTGGTGGCCATGCAAGTACACCTCTTCACTCTCATCTTTGCCTGGAAGCTCATCATTGCATGGAAGAACAGAGGAGCAGTAAAAAAGGCTCATTGAGACTGGACTTGGCAGGATGGAGTGAACTGAAGTGGCAAAGGAAGACTAAAAAAAGGCTGGTCTCAGTGTAAATGGAGAATTTAACTATCGTAATATTTTGTATGAATATTTACTGTATAATAATATATGCTGTATATGTTACATAGAAAAAAAGTGAAAAACACACAAATACAGTATTTGTTAATATAGTTTCTAAGATCCAGTTGAGATTCTCATTTTATTAAGATGGGAAATGTTTCTTACATGCGTTACATTTTTGCGTAACAATAAGTACACAGTATAAAACTGCCAGGGGAAGCTGCCACACATGTCCATTGATTTATTTTAGAAGTCAGAACTATTGTCTTTGAAGTCCATACATTTCATATCATTTTTAGATTACATTATTGAATTTCATGGAAGTTCTCACCTGTATAAAATGATAAACAAACAAACAGACTACATTCATTCTTATCCCAGTTCATTCTGTACATGGTTGCTTCTATGTATAAACACATCTTCCTGTCTGAGAGCAGCTTTTCCACAATAACTGTTTGATATTTTTATTGTTATTTTGCACTACAATATTTTCCTTGTTCCTCTGCATTACCAGCAGATACTTTGTTTATTGACAATACCTTTCCCATTTCATTATTTCTAGTTATTCTTTTTTGTAATTTTCCCCATAATGCTGTAACATTGAGTATTTTTTCAGAAGCTTTCATATGAGGCAAGGTATGTTTTGATTTTAGAGTTAAAATTCTTTGTTATTTAAGAAGTGACCACAAGAAAAGTTTCATGGGTTCCTTGTCTTTCCATGCCTCCATATTCTTAGTAACATTTATTTGTAATGATGGTATTATATTTGAGTTTATTACACTTGCATCTCTCATTAAAGTTGCAAGAAATATTTAAAAGGCCTAAACAAATGTACTGTATGTGGTATTATTACAATGATGCAAATTTACATTGTAACCTTGAGTAAATATTCATATATTGCACAAAATTGGACCGTCAGATCTCTGTTAACAAGCAACTTTGGATCCTCAACCCTACCAAGGTTTAAGGAAATTTTCATTAATTGAAGTCTGGAAAACCCCTGTTCTGTCCTTAATTCCATGTTTTGATCCCTTGTGGTACAAAGGTTTTTGGTTCCCTCCAAATTTTTCACTTACATACTGTAGTCATTGATAAATACACACTGAGGATGTAATTATAAACTTTTATAACAGTATTATAAAACAAACTTAAAACATGATTTATTGCAAGTCAGAGGGAAATATTTCATTCACAAAATTGTACTGCACCATGTTAGATGAAAAGCACAAAGCCAAAATGCATGTTAACAGAGATAAGACTGTATAAATGTAATGAATCCTTAAGAATTTATGTCCATGCTATTCCATCAGAGTATGTTTCATCTTGATACAGTATTACCAGATCATAATAGAATTAATTATGTAGGGTATAATATTTTATATATATACTGTACTGTAATTACTATTATATTACTTTATTTTTTAATATCGGTGTCATTGTAGATCAATCATTGTAGTCTGCCAAAAAGATAGCAGGACATTAACAGATTTGAATATGCAGTAAACAGATACACAAATATGTACTTAAGCACAGTACAACATCTATCCTTCTTAGTTTAGATAAATATATTGCACTTACATAGTCTTTCATTGATTTCTTGTGTTTAATTAATTTTTTTTTATAATAGGACTTATTGTCCACTTGAAAATCCATGAGCATTATTCACCTATACATAACCTGAATTTATAAAAGACTATTATTCAAAAAGTAGTAAGTACACTGTGACATAATTTTTATATTGTGCAGAGCATGCTCAAATTCTATTGTTAGTACGAAGAATAATTAGTATTACAGAATTCATCTTGCAAGTTACAACAAGATGCTGAGGTATCAAATGTAAATATTCAGGAATGCATGCTTCCAGATTATATCCTAGCATAGCTAGACATTCTTCCTTCTTGATGATGGGCACCAGTATCATACAGCTGTAGTCTACTTTCCTCACAGTCACAAGGGACCAAGTTCAAGACCCATCACTAAGCATGAATCTTGTGTGTGTGGAGGGGAAGTACCCATCTGTAAGCTTGGTAGGCTACATGGCATGTATGGTCTACAATAGTTTGCTAGAATGCATTTTTAATTTTTCAATTATATTTTTCTTGATAAATTATTCTCTTACCCATGATTGTTAGCTCGTATCAAAGGCATGTTGTAACAGTTGTTAAAGGAGATGGAGTTAGCTACATTAGTTACAAAAGAAAGTTATGGCTGGTTGGTCACCCTTAACCCATACACTGGTCCCTCATTAATCTTCATTAATTGTTGTAATATCAAATGCTTTATAAACAACTGTATGCTGCACAGGAGTTCAAGATGATACTATTACCACACTATTGGAAGACTCAAGGAATTGTAGGGGTTTCCTCTTTCTTACTTAAACTTTGATTGCTGGTTATATATCCTCCTGATGCCTTCATCTGGGGTAACTCAGGCCACTCCTAGCTTTGAAATACTCATATATTCATGGACATAATCACCTATACCAGTTGTAATTTAAGAATATAATTCTTAGATTGGAACACATTTCACAGAACCCTTTCTGTGTGTTTTGGATGATGGGTACATTTACCCTGTGGTAAGAGGGGAAATAGTCCTTTTTCAGTGGCCAACACCCCCTACATTTAAAAAAACAAACTACATTTGGCTTCTGCCATTACTGATTCCTATATGGAGCACCCCAAGGAGGGAGCAAGATGTCAACACTGAATAGATGAACAACTACTTATCATAATTTTAAACCATTATTTGTAGTACACAGTAATAGCTTGTATAACCTGGAAGGATAGATGTTTTCTTCTTTTCATATTGTAACTGATTTTAAAGATTCACCAATATTTAGGCTTTCTTTAAATACATGTCAAGAATTGCAAGTATTGCTCAGGGAATGTTACCACTTTTTTTGGCAGACTGTATGGTAGAACATTTCTCTACTGTGACAGGAATCCAAATATCTTGATAGTAAGGGAGTAAGAGGCAGGGGACTATGTTGTTACCTTTGTGGTTGTTGTTTCTCTCTTGTTGCTACATTTTAAGACATATCATTGTTCAATACTAGCCAGAGTAGTGTGCAGAGTCTATTCAAATGGGGTTGGCACCACCACTGTATGGTAAATATTGTTTGTAGAAAAGTTATAATATATTTCCAACCTTTGTCTTGTTTTGTTTAATGTTTATGAAGGATTTATTGAAATTGTGTGCTGATATTTGATGTTGGTTCATTGATCATAATATATAGCTTTTCTATGGAGTAATTTACAGTTTAAATTATGATAAGAGCCAATAAATTGAATCTTTGTTTTTCTTATACAAATGAGTAGCTGATTTTCCTTCTTATAATCATGATGCAAAATTAGGACTGTCCAATTTAGACAACCTTTTCAAATTATAGCAGTTCTGTATGATTTCCAAACCCAAAGTACTTTGTATGCAAAGGTCCAAATTTTTGTTCATCTGAATAATTACTTCCATGCCATACCGCCTCCGTGTGAGAGAACCATGTGTGTGTGTCGAAGGAAAATGGGGGGATATAGGGTACGTGCAGGGCGGGTGTGTGGGTCATGTTGTGTGATGCTGTATTGGTGTTCTGGGTTGGAAGGGACATGTTGGGGGAGTCGTGTGTAGGAGTGGTGGAGGTTAGCATGATGGTGATGTGATAGGATAGTGGCGGGTGAGCTTGTGTGTGGGGTTAGTGTTGAAGGGGGAGACGAAAGAATGGATCGTGAGGGAGGGGCTTATGAAAGGACAGGTGAAAGGTTGTGAGTATGAGTGTTGTAGGTAGGGCGCGTGGGTGGTATGTATGGCGTGTGTGTATGGAGAATAAGAAAATGTGGAGGAATATGGTGTGTTGTGGTGTGAGTGGAGGCGGTGTGGGGACGTACACAAAGGTAGCGTGGCACAGTCCTGCACACCTGTGTACGTGTCACGTGGCTAGCGATGGTAGTTGGATGGGGGAGGGATAGAGCACTGGGGATGGTATTTGTTTTCCTTACGTGGCCACGTGGGTATGCAGGGACGCAACAAAGAAACGTGGTACTGTATTTGGTGTGTGGCGTTTTGTGTTTAGGGGTGGGAGATGTGGTACAAGCTAGAAAACACTGGGGAGTGTGAGTTGGGGTGGGTGAAGTTGTAGTGGTGGGGCATGTGGTGAGCACGTGTTGGTGGAGGTACGTTAGGTACTGTATGGGATAGGGGAAAGTTACTGGGGCAGACAAAGGAGGAATATGGCTCGGTAAAATTTACACGTGCAGCAAGCTAGGAAGTAGGGAGAGGTACGGAGAGCAGTGAGAGTAGGGAATGTAGGGGGAGAGAGAAACGACAGGGTAGGGGAAAGGGAGGTGATGAGAGGGAGAACAGGGGTGCCAGGGACATGGGGAACAAGGACACAAAGAGGAAATGGGAAAATTATGGGAAACAAAAGGGTAGGGGTAAATATAAGGAAGGAGTGGAGTGGGCAGGTTAGGGGAAAACAAGGAAACTAGGAGTAAGAGGGGCGCACGTGGTCGAGGGGTGAGAGGAAACGAACAAGGGATGGAAAGGGCGCGAAACTGGGGGGCAAGTAACGTTAACACTTGGTGAGGGTGGGAATAACACGTGGGAATGGAAGGCAAGTAGACAAAAGGGAGGTGCACTGTGTCTGTGTTTGTGTGGACAATACCTTAGGAGTGGCGTCGGCGGTGTGGAAAGTTGTAGAAGTAATGGTGGGTTGTAGCTGATGCTCGTGGTTATAGATGCAGTGTGGCGTCGTCGTAGCTTGTAGGTATTGGCGTGGAGTAGTTGTAGCATGTGGATGTAGCGTGGAGTAGTAGTAGCTCGTAGGAGTAGTGTGGAGTAGTTGTAGCACGTAGGAGTAGCGTGGAGTAGTTGTAGTTTGTAGATGCAGCGTGGAGTGGTTGTAGGTTGTGTTAGCGAGCTGAATTCCGGGGTCACCAATTGTAACAACAGGGGTAAGTGTTACTAGCAGGGGTGAACAGACTCACTTGTACACGGTAACAATTTATTGTGGGTAGCTTACAAGGTTTGGTAAATACACTTGTTGTACCTGGACTCAGTTACAAGGAGTTACAAGGACAAGTAGCACCTCAAAAGGTCTTACGACCCATACCAAGGAGGTACCGTAGGTGTAGTAGCAGTTGCTAACTAATAGTGAGAGAAAAGTATAGTAAAGAGAAGGCTCTCCCCACGCACCTTTCCCACCCGCATTGCGGGTATGGAAATGGAAATGTACCTAACCCGGAGGAAAAAAGGCCGGACTAGGAAATTTTTGTACAGGAAAGGAGGAAACAATCACTTTAACTCTAACAGGCTTGGCAGAACTTTGTCTAACTGTGTCTTGAACTGCTCTATCGAGGAACTATCGACTACCTCTGCTGGTAGCTGATTCCAGACATTGCAGATTTTATATGTGAAGAAATTACCTAACGTATTATGGCGGAAGAGTTTCAAGTCTAGTTTCCATCCATGGTTTCTAGTTGCATTAGTGTTTAAGCTAAACAGGCACTGATAATCAATGTTTTCATATCCACGAAGGATTTTGAAAACTTCAATTAGTTGACCTCTCAAGCGTCTCGTCTCTAATGAGAAGAGACCTAGTGCCTGCAGCCTTCTCTGGTAGCCCATGTGCTTAATTGATGGGATCAGTTTGGTGGCCCTAGCCTGGACTCTCTCAAGCCTCGCAATGTCTTTCTTGAGAGTCGGCGACCAGAAGTGCACAGCATATTCCAGATGTGGCCGAACCAAAGAATTGTACAGAGTGAGGACTATCTCTTTGTTTCTAAATCTAAATTGCCTCTTTATGTAACCAAGAAGCCTCTGGGCTTTCTTTTCTACTTCGAGGCACTGCTTGGAGAATCTGAGGTCACTGCTGATCAGTACACCTAAGTCTTTCTCCAAGTCTGTGCTACTAATTTCACTTCCCAACAAAGAGTAACTGGCTCTCTGATTGGCTGGACCTATGTGCATCACTTTACAATTGTCCTAATTGAATGGCATCTGCCATCGTTCAGACCACTCTCCTACTTTCTCTAGGTCTTTATGTAGTTGTTCTACCTTTTCAAATGATGAAGCATTACACCCTAACTTGGTGTCATCAGCAAATTTTGCAATTCGACTGACAATGCCCACAGCTATATCATTAATGTAGATTATAAAGAGTAGTGGACCAGTTAGCAAGGGAGACGAGGGTAGTAATTGTAGGTAGGCGAGCACCTTGTAGGAGGGAGTCTGGCCTGCCGTGGACGAGTAGAGCAGAGCAGCTGCAGGAGGGAGCGTAGCGTCTGGAGCAGGTGAGAACGGTAGCTGGAGCAGGCGAGGTCGGCGGCAGAAGAGGAGAGGTGAGTCCAGGTGAGCAGCTAGCAGGAGAATGACCCAGGACGAGGTGCTCCGGCCCTTTTATCTTGGTCGGCGGCCCATGGAGGCTGCATGCGCAGGAATCATGGCGGCAGCATGAGGCAGGTACGCATAGGGAAGCACAATGTGTTCGCCGTCTGCTACAAGCTTAAGGGGCCTGTGTAGCTGTCAAAGGCCTATAGTGGTTACTTATTCTTCCACATCACACCAGGAAACACGTTGCTTTAGTATGTAGGCTATAGGGTCATTTGTGTAATAGCATATGTTGGAGGATTGAGAAACTTTGAATTTGCCGACTTCATCTCTGGGACAGGGTGGCCCATTAAAGGTATAGCGTCAAGGAGGACCTTGCGTTATTACCCAGGGTAAACAGACTCTAGGATACAAAATACAGTTTATTGGTAGTACATAAAGGTCACACAGAATATGGTAGTATGCTGGCGTGCCGTGCCGTATGGGAGCCATAGTCGCTGCAGGAGAGTTGGCTGGAGGTAGGAGGTTGGCTGTGTGATCAGAACGGGAACACAGATAGACTTGGGGCAGGTGGTGTGGCGGCAGACTGGGCGACGGCAGGCAGGAACCTCTCTTTTCCAGTGCTCGAACTGGAGTGAGTGATTGACCCAACAGGCCTGGGCCCTTATATATGGTCCGAACCAGGGAGTGGAGGCAGCAGCTGGTGTCCCCAGGGGGCATGAGGCGGCCTGGCTGAAGGAAGGCGTGGTCCCAAGAGCGGCTTAGGTCTGTCTGGGTCGGTGATTAGTGTACCTGTTTGGCTAAGAATAGACCAGGGATATAAGAGTGGTGTACCTGGTGCTACAAGAGTGGCCATATATGTGTGGTAAATAGAGTGGCCGCTACAAAGGCTTGACCTTACAACCAGAGTATATGGTGAGATTTCTGACAGTTTTGGTAGTAGTGAATGTGGTGGTGATGATTCCCATTTAGACGATTTTCCAAATAGGCTCAGATTCCCTGTGTAAAGCTTGTTGTGGTTGGGCAATGGTGGTAGTTGTAGTAGAACAATGTTGGTAGTTATGGTAGTATAATATATAGTATCTAGTTGTAGTAGGGCAATGTCCAGTGTTGGAACACAAAATAAATAACTATAGTAAGAAAAGACCATCTATTGTAAGAAAAGAGTATATTATTAGAGGATATAATTAAAAAACTTAATAACAAATAAACGCATTTGCCATAACTTATGTGATATTCCTGTGTTCTATAGTATAATATAACCTGTTTTTAAATAATCTGCTTATTAGTATAGATTAGCACAGTACAATAATAGTACCATCGTACCATAATCTCGTGGAAGGTACGATAATTTCGGCATTAGTGTACAATAATTTGGGCAGGTCGGCAGCGCAGGTCAGAGCAGGGCTCCCACTTTTTTGGGAAATTACACTAGATTGGAAAATTTCATCACTTTTAGTGACAAATCTAGGGAAATGGGTAAATTTAGAGAAATCTGGGTTCCATATTTAAAAAAAATGTCTAAATTAGACAAATCCATTACTTTTTACTGTAAATTAGATGCAAATTAAATTATAGTTGATGTAGACATAAGAGGGAGAACACTACAAAATAGTCTCCATTTACCAAAGGATATATATTTGTACACCAATTCTGTGAAGGAGGAAACTATTTATTTTTCTCCCTTACCAAAGAATGTGTACAGTAACTTTTACACTTGTACACCCATTCTGTGACGGATGAAAGTCGGCAGTTATTATTTTCCCTTACCAAAGCATATACAGTAGTGCATTCATTTTGTGATAGATAAAGACCATTATATTATATTATATGATTGATATTATATTATATGATAATCTATTGGAAAATTGAAATAAAAACGTATTTTGGAGCAAACTTATATTTATTTCACTGATCCTAAGGAAATTTCGTGCATCAGACCTGGCAACACTGACAGAATTTGGTGTTGTGTTTTGAACTGATAAAGGTACGACCACTCGGGTGTGTCGTGTTTTTACAGTAATTTCTCATAATTACTCAGGTAGGTTTGTATCCTAGACATTAACAACACTAAATGAATGTCTGTAGAGTTTAAGACAGACGCCATTAACAAAGAAAAGTCAATATAAATAACTGCCAGAATGATGATTAGTTAAAGGAATCTGTTAACGACCAGCAGAGCCTTATTAACTTACATTGACTGTTAATTTAGGGAGGAATAATAATAGGAATCTCGCATTGGTAAATTGGAGGGCTACTGATGATTCCTCGAAACTATGCCAGAAAACAGACGACCCCAGTGTTACTAATAATAGGGGATTTGTTTCGTGGTATAATTTGGAGGAAGCATTAATTAGCCCATCACCTTATTACCAGATTCCTCCCTTAAACCTCAATACTAATATGTAACTAACTGTTTCTCTGTATTTTGTATTAATATTGAAGTGTGATGTAGAGGAAATGATGGTATGGTAATAGTCAAGTATTTGTCCATAATTTGTTTTTGACTCAAGGTTTTCAGAATGCAATGTTTTATAGTGTGTTTTGAACGAATTTATTGTTCACATCTGTCGCAAATTAGTGTTTTGGGAGATATCACCCTCCCTCCCCCTCCCCAACCCAATTTCCGAAAACACCTCATTTTTGCCATATTTAAACTAGATTCGTCTGAAACACACTACAACGCATTAAATAGAATTAGGTAGACCTCACCTAACCTAATCTAATCAAGACCACGGCAAACTACCGGGACTTAACTGGGGCAGACTACCGGGCGCTAACCTTATCAGTCTACCAGGACGATGTAAACACTCGGTGTTCAATTGGTATTATGGTACCTTTTTACTCGGGAGTGGCGGTAAATACTGGCCTTATTACATGTGGGGCAGTACTTTATTTATTTATTTGTATTTTTTAAAGGAAATATGGGAAAATGTGGAAAAGAATTTTGGTGATGCACTATAGTATTGACTTTCTGCAGGATGTACCGGTATAGTCGAAGAAGCAGGACTCTTACCAGGGAAGTTCATCCCCAGGAAGGTCTGGAAGAAGGTTTGTAATGTTTTTCCCTACAGGACTATAGTTTTCTTTTTTGGTAATAAAATACTTTGATAAATGCATGTTCATAATTTGAATATATTACTGTACAGAACAGTACAGTCCTGCATTTTTCAGGGGTTATTCTGTCCATTAATTCAAGAAGTAAGGACAGGCTGATAAGTTCATGCATCTCTTCCAGCCATTGATTATTTAATCCATCTTTCCTCAGTACTAAAACTTGCATCCTTTAAACCTAATGTGTCTAGTTGGTCTTTGTATCTCGGATGAAATTGTACTTAATTTTGGACCATTTGCACACTTTGCTTACTGCTCAGGTGATGACATCAAATGGGCAGTTTGCCTTGAGTTCTCACTTTATGCAGTACAGTACAATACAGTATAAGAAAATGTATATACTGTATACAGTATTGTCTTTTCTATACTGTACATGTTTCACCAGATTACCGTGATGAGCTGCTGGGGTCTCAGCTTGAAAAAGAGCTCAACCTCAGTATTGAAAAGATGCGGGAGGATGAGGAGCAAGCATCCCCTGAAAGACAAAACAGTGGTAAGATTTTGATAGATATTTTAATCTTACATTTTGCTTCCTTATGCCATGTTGTGATAGGTCAAAGGGAAAACAATTTCTTTCATCCTTATGATGTCATTCAAAAGGTTGCATATTTATAGATCATTTGTCCACAGCACATATTTTTCAGAAATATAAATTTGTATTATTTACCACACAACACCACTTGCTTTCAGATTCTTCAAGGTCATATAAATCCATCACTCCTTAGCTCCCATTTGCCTTGTCTATCAAGAGAACCAGCTATTTTCTCTTTCCACTCATGGAATACTGTTGTCAATTTTGCATTTCTTCAACTGGGCATCTTCACCCTTTTCACCATCTCAAAACACCAATTATTTTTAAAATGATATGATTAAATGGTTGATATATTAAAGAGAGAGAAGATAAGAAGGGGAAAAATTTTATGAAATGAGGAAAAGGGTGTGTAAAGACAAAATACTGTAACTAAAAAAAATTGAAAATATTTCATGATCAATAAGTTGGGGTAACATGAAAAACTATGTAGTTATTGTATCATCTACCGAGAGGTAGTTAGTACCTTTCTTGATATTTGTTATTTTAAAATTGGTAAGACTATCCTTTAAAAGATGCAACCAAAAGACCTGTTTGATGCTAAAACTATAGATTAATCCCGAGAGGAGGGAGTCTCCTAAATTTTAAAAAAAAATTCTTGACCCTGAGTTTGGAACGCTTTTTGGCCTTGTAGTCAACCTCAGTTCTTGTGCCCCAGATATTGGAAATCTCTGAATTTAACTCCCCCCTAGAGTCTAGACCATGCCAAATATCATCATCAAACTTTCAGGGAAGTTTCCTACAGTATTGGGGTAGTTTTTAAACCTATTTAGAACTAGCCTAGTGATTAAAAGTGACTTAAATAAACAATGACGACTTTCAACTCCGCTTGGCCTTAAAAAGTCTTCAGCTTTGGACACTTAATTATATACTGTAAGCATACCCTTACCTCGAAAGAGGTTGCCTGGCAGTGGAGAGACATGAGGATCTCTTGTTGGATCAGGTGGCTTGCAGTACTATACAAACACCAACTGTGGTTTGTAGTTCCCTTCCTCCACTCAAATTTTGCTAAGATAGGGTTTGAATACTGTACCATAATTATATATTTAAGGACTGTATTCTGCTGTTTATCTTAATTGCTGATATCTAGAAGTTTCAGTATTTGCTATGGTAGCCTATGTTCATGTCAATCATTAAAAGAATTTAGAGTTGATTAATAAGTTAATTAAGTTTGGATACGTATGTAGAGAACTTTGCGCACACTATCAAAGTACTGTAACAATAATTGATTCATTATGCTTTGCAGATTAAATATTTTTTTCTTTTTGTTTCTTTGCTGGACATGAAGCAAAACTATTTAACTGCCACTTAGGTGCTGACAGAGGGATATTTGGGAATGTCACAAACCATACAATTAAGTAAAGTACTAGAATCAAGAGCTTTATTTTTAAATACTGTGCAGTATGTATTTCTACAGCTTCTATCACAGAGAGAATTTAAATATTTGATTAGCAGGTTACAGGCTCGTTCTCTCACTTCATACTAATTATGTGTATTTAAGGAGCTGAAAACTGGTCTCTGGATCTGAAGGGAGCCAGCAAAGCCTCCCCTCTTGGATCCCCAGCCAGTCTCCCCACTTCTGAGGAATTACTGGAGGACATAGAAATGCCTACTCTAGTCAGTGCCAGTTTCCATGATAGTGTTGAACTTGTATCACTCTCCTTTTCGAATAGTCCACCAAAGGTAAGATACAACCTGTTAGGCAGTGTCCACACTAGGGGCAATGATGTGGGTGGTGGAACATTGTGTTGTGTTGTGGGGATGTGATCACTTCCACACTATACAAGACAGTTACGTGGCATGCCCCCAGTATCGTACGTCCGCCACCACACTGGCAGGCAGTGTGGTTGTGCACACATACACACAAGTGTATTTGTAAATAATGTATGATTTAAACCATACTAAATTCTTGAATTTTGTAGAAGCAGTGATCCATACTTTTTATAAAGTATGAGTTAATCCAATAAATGCATTTTAATTGTTATATTCATTAGTAATAATAATATTATTATTATTGTCCATTCCCAACAGCATAATTATTTGCATTACTGTATATGACGAGATGCAATGCGTGACTGACGTTCCGAGAGTCAGCGCTATCACCCAAATTTGCCCACTGGCTAGAATCACTTGGGGAGTGTTGCCAACACCCCTGGGGGCACCAAATCTAGCTCGCAGCAACACCTCCCAGACTCATAACCCCTAGTTTGGATGTGGCTTTAGGGGCACTGACTCAATGAACATTTGAGGAGGAATGGGTACTGTTCAAATAGATGGAGGATGATTCATGCACTGTAATATTTTTGTTATTTTTTGAAATTAATCTTTGAGAGAGAGGAATCAAAACTTGAATTTTGTTATGTAACTGCTTACATGCAACTTTTTAATAAGAAATATGGGATCATTGTGATTTTACATGGTACAAAATTTTGGATGTAAAGAACATTACAGCAAAATTCTAAGAAGTTTTTCCCTTTCAGTCCATAAGAAGTTTAGGCTCATCCATACTTCAGAATTCTGCAGCAGGAAGGAAATGTGAGTTTGTTGTAACAAAATTGATAGCCTTTTCCAAAAGAAAGAAATACTTATAATGACAATTCAACAAATATCCCCCTTTGGAAGTTAGAACTTATGCCTCACCATCTCTTTTGGGTTGGGAGGGAAGGGGTCCATTTGCAATGTATGAGTGCCCTCCCTCCCAAGAAAGCTTTTATAACTCCCAGTAGGAAGCAAAGTATCAACAATATGGATGTGAGTTTTCAGTGGAGTACAAAAATGATAACCTTTGGTAAATAAATTAATGATTTTTCCGATGGTAGTAATGATTTTTTTTTTTTTTTGTAATGAGGAAGATGAGACAATGGCTGAGTTCTGTCCACTTAATATCCTCATCTGGTGTGCAATCAGGGTTCCTTGTAACTGTCATTATCAGTAACATTGTATGGTTTTCATATTTGGATATATTGTAACATTTCAAGATACCATATCAATTTAGTACTGTATTATCAAAGCTGAGAGATGGGTAGGTATTTCAGAATTTGTTTTAGTAACTGAACATCATGACCTTCACTCATGGTTTAGAACTTGAGACTCATTTTTATCACAAAAAAATTACTCGATACTTACTACAGTAATAACTTAGGAATGAATTTTGAATTGCAATTTGTTATGGTTCTACAGTATGTTCCTTCAGGATATATTTTCCATTGAATAATATTAATATTTTATAATTATGTGGTCATACAGTACTTATATACTGTAAGTTAATTGTAATAATATTTGTTCTGCAGTTTCAGATACTTTTGAGAAAATAGAGGCATTTAGCATCAGAAGTCCTACAAAGTTTGAAAATTTAGTGGATATTGAAGAGGTGAGTTTGAGTCCATTACTGTACTATACTGAGAAACTGCTGAACCCTAGGGTGTAGTGATTGTGAGACAAGGGAGCTAGACACTAGACCATATCACACAAAAAGAATTAGACAACCTGGATCTTATTATGATCAGAAATGTATCTAAATTATCTCTCCTATCTGTCAGCAATTTGTGTGATTATTTGGGTATTTGCACACACTCCTCATTTGTTAACATGTTTCCCTCTCATTTCTCACTCTAACTTGCTGTGCAGTCTTCCCTGCTCAGTCTCTCTGTCTGGTCATTTGAAACAATTCCTTTTCTCCATCCTTTGTAGCTTATCTAAATTATCAAGTATTTTTTCCCTTGACTTCACTACTTTAAGATTTACTTTTGCTGCATCTCTTTGTACTCCCATTTACTTACTGCATCTCTGCCTAGCCCAATTCTATCACCAGCCATTTTATCTATATACTTTTTTGTACTTCCTCTTTCCACCACCTACTGTATAGACAAGATAAAAAATCCTCGTTAATATAATGACAAGGACAAAGTTGTCCTGCTGATAGCATATTCAAGTCTTGTTCTCAGCTTTGTTTAGAAAGTGAAATTGTGTGAGAAATTTGCCTCTTGGGATATGTTAGGACTCTATAATTGTTGTGCTTATGTATAAGGAAATCTTGTACCCATACAGGGTCAAGAAATTTTTATTTATCTTTTGATTATGATTCACTGTTAACTGCACAAGTAAAATGGCTTTATCAAGTCAGAACATGTCTTTGACAGATAGGAAAGTGAAAAGAATAAATACAGTATTCATAATTATCAGGTGAGGTTCAAAGACCATGGAGTATCATCTGCTGATGGGGGACAGGATGGTACTGTGACCTCCCCGCAGAGCCTTTCTGATCACAGGATGACTCTTGGTGCTGGAATTAAACTTCTAGGTGAGTGAATGGATTCAGCACTATATTAGATTTAATCTCTTTGCTATTAGGTCAATGATTGTTCATTGCAATAACCAATGCTTTCAAGGAAGAAAAGTAGCAATGTAACTTCCATGTTCCATATTACTATGGGCTCTAGGCCCTCCTGTCCTTTCCTGATCATTTAAAGGAGGGCAGCCAACCCATTCCCAGTCATGATAAAAATTATGTATTTTTTTTTTCTTGGATATACAGTATGAAGCTTGTTTATAACAATTCTGAAAACACACATATCTATTTGCAGATATCAGCAATGTTAATGACAGCTTGGTAACACAGTCCCCCTTGGACAGGCAAACACCCAGTGAAAAGGTTCTTGCAGCCTCTCCTACTCAAGACCAAACTGTGAGTGATGATGGTGGAATCAATTAGGGATTAGGTTAAACCCAGGCCTTGTCATCATGTTTTCCTATTACAACTGTAGACACTTTAATGGGCATAATTTCAGTCAAATAAGCTACCATTACATCCTTGTAATGTACTGTAGTATGTGGAAATCAATAATATGATTAGGTACTGTACTATACTGTGCTGTATAATGCTTTATGTTAATTTGAATATTCATATTTGGTTGATATACATTATTTTGTAAATTAATACAAGCCTTAATGTCATTTGCTGGGTGCATCATCTTAAAAGGCACATATCTCTGATGTTGTACAGAATGCTAAAGAATTGGTTCAAGATAAGCCAGCAGGAGTAGGGGAGGATGACTTTCTCAGCTCTACCACCCTTCTTTTTGAGGCCAAAACTGTTATAGCAGCCCTGGAATTGACTGGTTCAGACTTTTCTCAAGGAGACTCATCCACAGTCCCCTCCATTGGTACGTTCCTGGGGTACAATGTATTACGAACCACACACCTAGCCCACCCATGAAACTTCACTGCATTTCATTCACCATATCAAAGAAACACCATCAATACTCTAATATCGGTATTATTCAAGCATTTATCCATAATCACTGCCATCAATTCTTTTCTGTCAAATACATTTCTTAATACTGTACATGTATGTCATTACCTCATGAGTTATTTCCATCCCAACTGCATAGCTTAATTGATTAAATTTTCCTTAATCCGCGGTGTGTACAGCGGCCATATTGGTGCAAACAGCCAATCAGCGTGCTTGATTAATGCGCCTCAATTTCAACAGCCAATCAGTGTGCTTGATTAATTATAATGGCTTCCCTTTGTACCGAGTGTCCATCTGTCCCTGAACGTATTCTTCAGTGCTGTATTGAGAATAACTAAACCAGTTTAGAATTGTCCATGGAATATAACTGACATCCGTGAACTGCCCCACGTGTAGTAAGGCCTGTATTTACCACCACTCTCCAATAAAAAGGTACCGTAATACCAATTCAAGATGGCCACCAAGTGTTTACATCGTCCCGGTAGTCTGCCCCGGTTAGGTCCTGGTAGTTTGCTGCAGTCCTGATTAGGTTAGGTTAGGTGAGGTGAGGTCTACCTAATTCTATTTAATGCATTGTAGTGTTTCAGACGAAATTGTAGTTCATATCTGGAGAAAAAAAATTCGGAGATTGGGTGGGGGGAGTGGGGTGATATCTCCATAAACACTTATTTGTGACGGATGTGAACAACAGATTCATTAAAAACACACTATTAAACATTGCATTCTGAAAACCTTGAGTCGAAAAGACATTATGGACAAACGCTTGAATATTAACCTAATATCACGAAGACTTTATCCCATCTCCCACCAAACACAGACTTCACGAACAGTATAAAACCAAATCACAACCTCTGCCATCTAAAATCATCAACCTATTATTACACAATAAGAACATTTCCAAAGTATCCATGCTTGTGAAACTTTTCTTCTCAGAGAAACTAGAGTATGGTTCACTTTTCTAAAAATTACTAAATATTTTAGGCTATCTCCCCACAAGGAGTACTCGGCCAACAGCATCTAGTATCCATGACTTTGGAATAGTGGGATAATGTGTGAATAAATATAGTACAGTAATGACTTTTGCCATTTGTATATTTTGTTGTGTAAGAAAGCATGTTTTTATAAGGATATTGCCTTCTGCTTTTCAGATATTGAAAATATCACAGATGATCTTCTCAGTGGCATTTCAATGTTGAAATCTCCTGAAAAGAAAATTAATGAGGTAAGAACATCATTTTTTCTTGATATTATGGCTTTAATTCAGTGCCTGTTTATTCCGTAATCCAATTCTAAAGAGGACTTATCAAAAATTGAAAAGGGTTGTGACACCTAATGTTCACTTAATTTTCATGTTGTACCATAAATATTGTGTCTGTAAACTAATACTGTATATTCATTTATTGTAACATCCAGTGGTCATGTATATATTGGTTTCTATTTACTGTATACTGTACATTGTACAGACGCGGTCAATAATAATAATCCATATATGGGTATCTCAAACAATTTACTGTCTAATGTTTTCACGTTCACTTATGATGTTATTGTTTGAAGTAGTGCGTAGCTGCTTGTAATAAATTAAAAGATGGTAGTTAACCTATTTATTGGAAATTTATCATCTAAGAAACAGAGGGAAGCTGTCAAACTCTTACGTGAGTTACCCCTATATGGATGATTATATTTGACCACGACTGTACATGGATATTGGATGGGAAGAGGTATGTGTCCTCCTCTGACATAAGTACAATCTAAGTGACCAACAGTATATATGACCATATTTGAATGGAATTCATATATATTTCTGGTATTATATATTTGATTTTGTTACTTCTTGCAGGAAATAAGTTGCAATAAAGTTGAAAAGAAGGAAGAGGTAGTGGATAGAAAGCCTGTAGAAACAAAGTCAGATGTTTCGTTCACATGTGAGAAGCCTAGCCAACCAGAGGACTCAAGTACATCTTGTTGTCCCACTACAACCAATTCTGAGAAAGCTATATATCCTGTGCTTGTAGACAGGTTGAACGATAAGGAATCCCACCATATAAATGCCACAATCGACAAACAATCAAAAAATCCTTCACATGACTTGGCAGCCCAAAATAATACTTTTACCATGAATAATGTTTGTAACAAAACCTTTGAGAAAAATTACTGTAAAAAACCCTGCCTTGGAATCAATACCACATTTGATAAAGATGATACAAGAAATGCTTCTGATTATGACAATGCTGTAAATACAACATATGTTCAGAAACCTATGGAATCAGAAAAAGAACAGTTAAATGTGACTTTTGAAAAACGAGGAGAATACAAGATTGGGTCACTGAATGAAACTGTAAACTTAATGGATGCAGAAGAACAAGTGTTGCAGCTTATATTGGATTCAACACCTAAGAAGCCTACCCGGGCAAGCATAGGGCATACCTCTACCCCAAAGACAACAAAAGGACTGTGCCAACCCAGTTTAGATAGCACTGTAAGTTACTTTAGACAATATAATGCGTGCAAATTTTATAAAAATTTCTGCTTCTGTGAATGCATTTTTTATTTGCTACTTGTCTTTAACTGTAACACTTCTTCAGCTCTGATCAAGTGATTTACTCATGGTATACATTGTATGGATCTATGCAATTTATACCCTGTTAATTATACTAACTATGCACATTTCTCTGACTATCCATCTCCACTGCTCTCACTCTCAGTTATTAAGTAATATTCATCCCACACGAAAGTTTCACACCATATGAAAGTGTAGGGGTTGACATTCCCTCATTCTATCATGATGCAGCCCCTGTGCTGAACCCTTTGGTTTTAACTCATGCTCTAGTTGTAATTGCAACTTTTCTCCCTTGGGCAACTGTTATTTTGCGTTCTCTTTTCACACTTTTTTGTCTTATCCGTTATTGCTCCAATGTACTTCCTGCTACCACGTCAAGGCTCTCACCATGCACTTGCACATTATGCGTTGATTCCCCTTCCCTCTCGTACAATAAAACTCTCCACTAATTTCCCTGGATCCCTTTCAATGCAAGCAAATATCACCACATCATATGCATACATCAGGTTCAAAATATACCACTTTTTATCACATCCACTCCTTGTTCCTGTACTCTTGCCAAAATTAAGCTCCATGAATTCATCCATATACATATTGAACAGCCATGGTGACATCACACATCCTTGTCTCACTTCAGCAGAGGTTGGAAACCAGTCACTTAGTTTTCCATGTACTACTGTACAGTACTGTAGTATGTCTGTACAATATAACACAGTAAACCTCTTTCCATTGTTATCCCTCATTGTTATAATGTACACATTGTACAGTTATATTATTATTATATACAGTAATATTGTTATTGTGTACAGTATAGTAAACTTCTTTCCATTGTTACCCCTCAAACCTTGAGACATTTTAATATGGTCTGGGTTTTTATTCCATAGGTTAGAGTGTGTAATATGCACTGTCATACATTGTTATTGTACTTATATGGTCCACTAACTACTATCATGATGACAGGTGAACTTGGACTCGAATAAGACTTTTCATCGACGCTCACTGAGTGGGAGAGTGGAAAATTTGTCTCGGGAGAATTGTACTCAAATTGACCCAACTGTCAGCCGTCCACAACCAAAGTTTGGTAAGTCCTGTAGTTGTTATAATTCCTTACTTTTTACTTCTTTGCACAGAATACTGAACAATCACATTGTCATTAATACATTAATTAACGTTTATCAATTTAACTTCAGATTTTCCTTGTCTAGTAATCCTAATGCAAAAATATTATTTACCACTTATAGAGCTGTATTCAAAAGGGGAAGGTTGTTCTTCCATATCTCTGTTATACACTGTACCTTCACAAGCTGATGAAATAGAAATTAATTCTGTGTGAGACAGGTGATGACAATTAATTCTGGCAGCACCCTTGGGGATGCATAGGGGCCTCAGTGAATTTTCTCCAACAATCTTTTTCTCTGGCCGTCTCTCGAATTCTCCCAATACTTCTCCCATAACGGTACTTCTCTTCTCAGTGTATTTAAGGGGGAAGTACAGTGTTGGTAAGTCTGGAACAAATTATTTCTTCAATCTGTGCCAAGCAACAGGCCACCATTATTTTTGCTTTTCTGGTCCTGTTTTCTGGCATGCTTTGGAGGAATCAAGACACTCTATTGTACCAAATGTGTATTATCCTCTTAACCAAGTTTACATTGGCCTCCCTCTTCTTCTCACAGCACATGGGTCCCAACCACTTTTGACTAGACAATCTCACACATTCATTGACTGCTTGTACCCTCATGGTATCCCTTACCCATTCATTTTACTGCCTTCCACCATCAGACTATCAAGCACCCTTTGCAGTTCTTGGGTACTAACACATATTAGTTGGGTGTTATTGTTAGTGTGTGTCTGTTTGTAAACATCCCCCATGTATGGTTTAATAATTATTACTAAGTGATTTAATTGTAACTTGTAAACAGGTAGGAGGTTCAGTATAGTTCATTTCTTGCAAAGTGAAGCTGAAGACACAATAAAGTAAAGATGCAGTACAGTACTTCCATTTATTACAAAATAATATACAATAATGATCACCAGTATTTCCTTCATACTGTATATTATTACCTAAATGTTCCCTTCCATTAAAGCACTCAAGCTTGGTGATGTGGGACAACAGGCAGTTGCAAGCCAGTTGCGCCGCCTGCAGGGAGGCGGGTCACTGATGCGTGCAGGACCTCTGAAGGCTCTCCCTCTCAAGGCCATAACCACATCTCAAGCCCACAGTGGTAAACCTGGCACCTCAGACACACCATTAGGTAACTGGTTTAGGGTAGATACAAGAGTATGTGTTGCTTTGTAGTATTTCTCCAGTATATACTATACAGATATTTATTAATTCTTAAAGACTTCATACTATGTAGTCACCCTTCTAAAAATTTAATTATACTACAGTGTATATTGCTGAGAACATTTGCTGTATATTAATTTATCAACACTTTCAGTTTTGTAGAGTAGGCATTACCGTATATATCTTACATTCCTTTCAGATATTTAATAATTCCCCAACAGTTTTCAATATGTGTATTTTTACTTCTCATCAGTTTCAACTAGGCTTTAAGATTTAGTATCATATAATTATGTCATTTATGCATGTCCAAAAGGCAGCACAGAATCCAGACATCTTGAAGGAAGTGGCCCTTTAGTTCAGTTCTTTTTCCTCTCTCTTTGAGATTGGCGCACTTTGTGGACATGCAATGATGCAAGTGCCCAAAGCTGCACCAGCTTTCATAAATAGTAATAGTAAAGGAATACTTGGTAAGATCTCTGACAAAGCTTCAATAGCAAGAGTATGACTTGTATGAGGTAAATGGAAATGGAGGGCACAACTGACACTGCTGATGCTTCATTGACAAAGGTGTATGTGGATTAGTTTCACTCAGCATTGAAAAACAAGTGAAAAAGCGTGAGGGGCAAGGGAGGGCTTGACAAAGTAAGGAGGGAGTGTTGGAACAGGGAGAACTGGAGGCACTTCTGCCATGGCCACCCCCTTGGGGGGAGTTCCCGGAGGGAACGAGGCGTCAGAGCTATAGATAGATAGATAGATTGCTATGGTTGAGATTTTACCAGGATCTGTATTCATATTTTCTTTTGAATTATTTAGCCACTCTTAACATTTTCGTACTAGGTACCTCATATCATTGTGAATGGTAAATTTGATGCCTTATATACATTGTATTACTGTATTGTTATGTATTACATGTATTCCTTGCCATTTTTTTTTACCCAGAGAACTGTGAGGGTATGAAAATGACTAGTGAGGATGGTGTTGGAGCAGTCAACTCAGGTAGTGCAGCAGTGGGACAAGGCCATCCTGACCCATCATTAGGTGGTCATGGAAGCTTTGGTGAGTCTGATACTTTCTAACTTTACCCTTAAATGGAAACCAACATCTTATTTTGTTTTGTTTTTGTTTATACTGGGTTTGTAGCTCTGTGGAAACTGTTAGTTTATAACAAAATAATATACCATAGAATTGATGAATGGTATGTGGCTCAGTATAAGGTTAAAGGAGATGGGTGAATTAGACAACTTTGGAAAAAGATTGTTGAGGGCTGTAGTCCAAGAAAAGTGTTCAGTACAAAAGAATGCTGGTGGAAAATGCATTTTAAAAGAGCATGTGTGAATTAGGTGTTTTTATAAAATGAATGAGAGAGGCATGTTTATATATAGTAATATTACAGTATTATTAAAATGATAAAAATTAAAGGTGTAGGCAAGTGATTGCATAGGGAAGTGGCATCCCCATCGCCTGCCATTCTTGATTCTTGTGATGGAGCAGTCAGCCTCATATCCCCTACAATACGATATAGTGGGGTTGAGGGTTGAGGACCCTGCTCTCTAAAGGTTACCCCACTAAAGGCTCACATGACCTCAGAACTGGACCCCTTGCCTGTCTGGGGTTCTGCACTGGCACTAGAGCCTCCCCACCCCTTGATAAAAGGGAAATGGATTATTGATGATGATGATAGATATTGGATTTAATGCATTAATGTAATGGGGTTTCCTTAGTTCTGTGCTATAGTATGAAGATATATGGCAAGTGAAAGGACGGAGAGGACAGAATTCACAGTGAAATGACACCAAATCACATTCACTTTCTCATTGAAACCCACAACATTCTCAGCACCCCTTCCCTCAACAAGTACAAACGTCCCTTCATTTACCCTTGATGAAATGAGTCATTTAATGAACTATCAAGTTATAATATACACTCCTCTTTGTAATTCACTTCCATTCTTGCATGTCATGCACAATTTCTTTTGTTTCATCCATTCCTACATCCATGCTTACTGACACAGTCGTGCACCACATTGTAAATCATTGTTGGTTTAATTTACAGAGATAGAGAGACCGGGAACCCCAATTTTGAGCAGTATGGTGGTTGGCGGCATGTCCACTCCTGATGCCTTCAGGTGAGATGGCTACCTTGTATGGTACTTACTGACTTTGCCTTTTGTTAGGTTTACTCTGAACATACGAATTATTAAGAAAGGTGATTGCACCCTGCCATCCCACTACCGCCCCATTGCTTTGACCTAGTCTTTCTAATTATTTTATCTATCCTGGACTGCAAATTTCTAAAACATCTTTCCCCTGGTGACCTTTTCGACAGTCAATACGATGTCAGTACTGGAGATCTACCCTTCCTTTCTGATTTATGGTCATCCTTTGTTTGGAACTTCAGTGAAACTTTTACTGATTTGCTAGACACATCGGGAGCTTTTGGTAGAGTCTGGCATAAAGCTTTAATTTATAAATTACCCTCGTTTGGCTCTTATCCCTACCTCTGCACCTTCATAGCTGCTATTCTTTCTGGTTGTTTTGTAGCTGCTATTGTAGATGGCAACTGCTCTTCATTCAAAGCTATCAACAGTAGTATTCATCAGGGCTTTGTCCTGTCACTTGCTCTCTACTGTTCATGAATGATCTTAGGTGTACTTCTTACCCTATCTTCATTTGACAGGTGGGGATACTAAGGGGTCTTTTGCCTTTAGTCTTTACCTTTGCTAATGCAGAAAAAAAAAAAAAAAAGCTCCCTCATTTCTGAATTCTGATTTCATTTTTCCAACCCTGGTTCTAGAGCCCCTCACCCCTTGAGAATAGGGAATGAAGCATTGATATAGATGTAAGAGAAGTATTTAAAAATAATAACAATAACATAAGTGATGTATGGTCTACAGAAGAGGGAGTGAAAGCAGTGGTCCTCGAATCACCAGTACTCCAACTACAACGTGTGAGGTACCATTTTCTATGGATGGCCCCATCCCAACTCCAATCTCACGTTGTCGCATGCTCAGTATAGCCAGCACTGTCAGCAGCGACGCCTCTCCACCAATTGCCCGATCTAATGGTAAGCATTGCCAGAATTTTGTGGGGAGCATGGAAGCTTTTGTATACAACATTTAATACTAAACTCTGTATCAACTTTGGAAGTAGCTGCCATGTAAGCAGGGCTGGATCTCATGGGCTTGGGGCCAGTTGAAAACCAGTCAGGTTTTATGATTACAGTTCAAAGATGCAGTAGGCCTATATGATGAGTCAGTTCAGTTTGGTACTGTGTTCATACAGACTGGAAAAATTAATATGGTAATAATTTAAAAAAAATAACTGGAAGTTGATGGGTCACATTTTTTCTGATGGCTTTCATAAATCATAAATCATTTCTCTGGTGGGCCTGGGGTTACAGCCCCTTTAGTATTATGATTCTGCATGAATGGAATGGAAGTGAGCCTGACCATTGTTTGTTCATGTGTATTTAATACAGTAGAACATCCATGCAATGGGACTCTAATTAAGAGTGTTGTAAAGCAAAGGTAGAGAGAAATATAAGACAGTAAAGCCTAGGCTTTTGTTCCTGTGGCAAGTGTAGTGATATATTCAGTTAATTTTACCTATAACTACTGGTTGGGCAGAATGTCTTTTGTAAAATACTATTATTGTATGGTTCTGTAAGTAATTTAATTACACTTTGGTTTATGGTCTTGGGGTACGGTACAGTTTGTAGTTTGCATTTCCTCAAGTTGTGCCATTTGCTGTAAACTAAACATCCTTAGTGACAGGTAAAAGTAATTTAATTTCCCCTTTGTGCAAGTACCGGTAGTTATTCTATGGACTGTACAGTATTCTGTAATTGTCATGCATCATTTCTATATTTTTACAAAATTTATATTACTAGGTCTTCGCACATCAGAAGCTTCAACCAAGCTGTCGGAAGAGAAAGGAGTGTCAAGCACCCATACAGAGCACCCTCTAGAAGCAGGCAGCTGCCCTGGTGTACGTGCTCTCTGCTCAAATCCAGATTCAATTCAACCAGATATTTTTGTACCAGAGTCTACCCATAACAAGAATGAAGAAGATAAAATAGAAGTACCAGAGACTACCCATAAGAAATATGAAGATTTAGCAGTTCCAGCATCTAACCAGAAACAAAATGAAACACAAGAGATTGCTGTACCAGAATCATACCATACTAAGGTGGAGCAAAAACAAGAGATTGCAGCACCAAAGTCAAACCATACTAAGGATGGGCAACTAGAGATAGCAGTAATAGATCCTGCCCATAAAAAGGATGATGAAATTGCAGTTCCAGTGACAAACCAAAACAAAAATGAAAAACAAGAGATTGAAGCACCAGAATCAAACCATACTAATGATGAGGAAAAATATGAGATTCCAGCACCAGAGTTAAACCATATTAAGAATCAACAAAACCAAGAGATTCCAGCACCAGAGTCAAACCCTACTAAGGATGAGCAACTAGAGATTGCAGTAATAGATTCTACCCACAATAATGAGAAAGGGGCTTGTATTGACACAGCAGTATTGCATGAAACAGAGGTGAACATAGCAGTATTAAAAATGAAACCTTCAGATAGTGATGATATAGGAAACTCCATGGCAGTTGATGATCAGTCTCAGAATAAGGATGGAGTCAACTTAAAATGTAATAATGAGTATTCTTCTCCTATGCCTCTGGTTTGTGAGGAGATTGAATGTAACCTGGCCAGAGATACTACTCATTCCCAACCTAAAAATCCCTGTGAATTAGTTCCCAATGAAAAGCAGAATAAAGTTTTTAAATCTTCAAAGAAGGAGCAACCTAAGTTAAGCATGTCCAAGCCAAAAAGTACACCACTTAATGAAAATAATAAGGAAAACAAAAGAAGCCATGCAGTGGCTTCTGGTCACATTGCAGTGAAACCAAAAACTGGTCTTTCTGTTCCAAATGTGAAGAGAGTTCCATCCCCACGGCCTGTTCTTAAGCCATCAGATTCAAATACAAGAAAATCTTTGGTGAAACCATCACCTGCAGCTTCTAAAGTCCTGACTAACTGTAACGAAGTTAATCTGAAGAGTAATCTCAAGCCATTGAAGACTTTACAGTTTGTCAATAGAAAGAATATACCCACAACTAAATCAACTCTCCCATCTACAAAATCTTTGTCTAATACTCCAACCCTGAAACCTTTGTCAGAACAAAATGAAAGTGTTCCCCCATCCCTGAAAATACCATCAAAATTCCAGAGCTCAACCAGACTAAAACAGCCAATTGGTACTTTAAAACTTGTAGATACAAATAACACTTTAGGCAAAAGGCCAGTGTCTAGAGGGCCAAGGAGTGCCCTCCCCAGGTTTTCAACTCCATCATCACACAAACCTTCATTACTAAGGGCTCCCAAACCTGTTGTCAAATAATCTGCTTTTACTATGCCTAGTGCATGTGAGGCAAAAGCAGAGATACAATAATTGGATTTTTAGTGTACAGTATGTTAAAGAGTCACCATAGCCTTTTTTATATGTCATGATGGCCTTGATTTCCAATATGTGGGCACTTGATCCCATCATTATGAAGGTGCATAATTCACAACGTATTTTTAATAGTAGTATTGTTTTGTAATATACAGTATAGGTAACTGAATCAAGTTGGTTAGAACACATCTTTTTGCCATTTACTGTAAGCACATTCAAATTTTATCTTGACACCATCATTGTTAACAGTCTTTGCCATTATGATACAGTCCTTTCTTTTCCACATATGTATGAAAGATTAGCAATGGAAAGACTCCTACAATCACTTCTCGGATAAAATTATGCAGCTCCTCAGAATTTATACGCATTCTAAGGTATACCTTTTCTTTGGCCAAGCACAAACAATATGTACTACAGTACTGTATATAATATATTTCAAGATGTTTGATATGAACTGGTTTCTGTTTGAGTAGTTGATGCTTTCATTTAGCCAACAATATCCATAATACAGTTTCACATGATATATGTACACAATAATTCTCTAGTTTTCATTGTGTATAAACATTTAAAAAAAGGAAGATTGATGTAAAATTCAGCTAATAATTTTATTTCTTTGTTCTTTAAGCAGAAATAGAAGCTATAACTGACAACTTCCTTATGGGTGCTCCAAGTCCAGATTACAGTACTGTCCTGTATTATTGCACACTCCCTTTACCTTAAGCATATAAATGGAAAAGGGTGATCTAATTCCTATTGCACATTTTCATTGAATTCTTATATAATCAGATATTGCTATATTGTACTTGCATATGGGTGATGTTTTGGGGTATAAGAAAATAGCAAAGATTCAGTTACTTCAAGAGAATACGAACATCCTCACTGTTACAGTAGTTATATATTATATTTTGACTTGTGACATAATTATTTCAATATACATCATTAGGGAGTGTTGGTGCCCAAGGCTGGGCTTCCTTAGCCAGATGATTGTAAGGTTGATGGCCAACTTAATGCACAAAAGTAAAGTTGCCCGTTACCAAAAACTTTAAAACACAGCATTTTCACACTACTTGGCCACCTTAACTCACTAAACCACAAGGTGTATATTGTCTGTAAATACAGGTATCTTTATACAGTACAGTCCATCATACATATTTCATCCCTTCACCAAATTACCATATGTATTATATGCTAGTATATCATGACAAATGTCTAACAAAACTATGATAAGTGGTACTATCTGTATATAAATATATGTACTGTACCAGCATCAGTTTTATATTTGTAGCAGCTCTATCAGGGTACAGTAATTACCTAAAATTATGGTAGCCCATGATCTGTATACTGCATCATGTAATATTTATCTAACAGGACTTTGTTTACATTAGTTTAGTAAAGATTTTTCAGACATTATGATACCAGTAATAGAAACTAGTTTTTAATTGTAGCTTGAAAGTTTTACTTCCATATAAGATTTTTTCACCGTTTATTTATTCAACATAATCTTGACTCTCTTCATTGAGGTTACTCTTTACCATGAAATGTGGGTTTCCTTGGGTTCAAGTAGATCCTGTAGGTTATGGATATTTTATAGGTTTTATGGATTCAAGTGCCACAGGTTTATAATAATATATGTCTTTCATTATTAAAGTTTATACATTATCTTTGTGTGTGCTCTATATTTCTTTTGAAACAAAGGAAATTTTCATCATCTCAATAACAGTTGTAAAAGTTATTCAGGCTTTCTTATACAAAATCTTTGGGAATGTTCAGATTAATATTGATGCCACATTGTCCAATGATTGTGAGAACAACTATTAGTATTCTATTATCCTGGTGGTAATTAACCTTAATTAATGCCTCATTTTTGTACTTTATATTCCAGTTGCTAGTCCATTATGTTAGCTTGCCTTCTTTTTTTTTTTTTTTCCTTTTTTTTTTTCCAGTTTAATTTTAACCTAAATGCTAGTACAGTACTGGATTCAAAGTCACTGAAAAACTACAAAAATATTCTTCCTACAAAAATACAGAACTCCACTACAATGCCTAAAATATTAACTTGGTCAGCCAAACAAGATGTTCACAGGATTCTCACTGTTGGGCACTTGTTATCTACAGCCAGCCCATCATTCTGTGGCATTACTTTAATTGGTACTTTTATGTTTATGGAACAGCTGAAGAAATAATTAATATAACTATGTATTGAATTAGTAAGGAGGAGTGTGGTAGCTATAGGGGAATAAGCCTTCTTAGTGTACCGGGGAAAGTTTACGGGAAGGTTATTACGGAAAGACTGATTGAAGTAACAGGGAATAAAGTTAGTGAGGAGCAGGGAGGGTTCAGAAAGGGTAGAGGATGTGTGGACCAAATATTTGCATTAAAATCAATAGTGGAGAAGGCATACGATAGGGCTGATAGGAAAGCTATGACAGAGGAGTTGAGAATTTATGGTGTTGGGGGGCCTTTGCTGAAAGGCATTGAGGCTTTTTACGCAGATGCAAAAGCATGTGTACGGGTAGAGGGTGATCTAAGCGAGAGTTTTAATATTAGTGTAGGGCTGAGACAGGGATGTGTTATGTCACCATGGTTGTTCAATATATATATATGGATGGTTGTATGAGAGAGGTGAAAGCCAAAGTGAATGGTCTGGGGGTGAAGTTGAAGCTGAATGAAGCAAATTGGTCCCTGGTGGCAAGTTTGTTTGCGGATGACACTGTGCTGATGGCTGAGAATGAAAGGAATTTACAGAGAGTGGTGGACGAATTTCAGTCTGTGTGTAAACGAAGGAAACTGAAGGTGAATGTGGGTAAAAGTAAAGTGATGGTATTTGAAAGAGCAGAAACTGAAGTGATTGACTTTGCTACACCTTACAGAGTGGCTGTACCAACTGGGACGAAGTGTGAGATAACTTTGAGGGGTGAGAGGATGGAGGAAGTGAAGGAGTTTAAGTACATGGGTACAGTTATGTGTAAACATGGAAGTATGGAAGGAGAAATTAGGGAGAGAGCAGTGAAGGGTAGACAGGTCATACGGTGGTATTCTTAAAAAAAAATCTTTCCCTTCTAAGGATTTTTCCCTCCCTTCATTATGCTTAAAGAATTCCTTGGTAGGGAAGGAAAAGTTTACATGTTGGTAGCCCTGTGCCATGGAAATGATAAATGTGTGTGCCTTTGTACGTCTATGAGCCCTCCGGGCGCAAAATATAAACAATAAACACATCCACGCTGTGTTCACAAGGTTTTGTTTTATGCGATGAAATGTTTTATAACATCATTGATTTAATATTTCATGTAGAAAAACGATGATAATAATAGTGGTATAAATATAGTGGGGAACTTTGTTCACTTCTACTCGTCATAATTTCTTTGTTTAATGTTATATCGAATTGTGACAAATATATCTGGACACTACAATCATTGCTGAGACTAATGGTATAAAAAAAATTGTATATCCTGAATAAAAGAATGATAAATAATATACAAACATATATCACCACGAGCAGCATGGTGTCAAGAGAGGATTCTCATCATATTAGTGGTGTAGAGGTGAAGGAGGAGTCAGGTGAGTATGTGGACCAATCAGGAGACACCTGACCAATGACGTACACAACCCAGTCCAACACAGATTTTGAACCGAGTATGGTTGGTCTTTAGAAATTTGGAAGAAATGCCTCATTTATTTAATAAACTCTTTTTCCTTCGGTGATACAATACTGTTGCACGTGTTTCCAATATATTATGATGTTATAAAGAAAACATCAACAGTACATGATAAAATACAACAAAAGAATTAATGAAGGAATGGGGTAAATTTTTCCTTCATGTTCCAATAATATACTCGATTCAAGGGAAGGAAATCTTTAAGAATAGAAAATTAGTGATATATTTCTTTCCCATGCTTTTGAAGGGAAAGATTTTTTTTAAGGATACCACCGATAGGATCACTGGGGAGGATTATGAAGGGTAGAAATGTTAGTATGGAAGTGAAAAGGGGACTACGAAATAGTATAATCCTGCCAACACTGACGTATGCGTCTGAGACGTGGACATGGAGTAGGGCTCACCAGTCTAGAATAGGTGCTGTGGAAATGAGTTACTTGAGAGGAGCATGTGGACTTACTAGATGGGATGGAGAAAGTAATGAGAGATGTGGTATGAGTGAGAAGGCAATTGGCATTGAGTGTGGAGTGGTTGAGAGAGTGAAATGTGATACATTGAGGTGGTTTGGACATTTAGAGAGAATGCAAGGCGAGGAGTTTGTAAGGAGGGTGTATGGAAGTGAAGTTGTGGGACCTGGTGTGAGAGGCAGACCTCCGGTTAGGTGGCAGAACAGAGTGGAGGAGTATGTAAGTGAGAGAAACGTGAGGGGTAGAGGAGGGCTTGAACAAGTAAGGAGGGAGTGTTGGAACAGAGAGAACTGGAGACACTTCTGCCATGGCCACCCCCTTGGGGGGAGTTCCCGGAGGGAACGAGGCGTCAGAGCTATAGATAGATAGATAGATAGATTGAATTAGTATATTCAAGTATATTCAAAGTGGTAAGCAAAATCCCATCATAAGGTGTACAAATTATATGTAATACACTACTAATGTACTGTACATTGACAAAATGAGATACTGCCATATTTGAGCAACAAATCAGTTTCAGTGAGAAAACTTAGTAAACTCTTGTTACAAAATTCTATAGTACTGTACAGTAAATAATGGCACAAATAAAGTCACTTAATTTTCCTGAGAAGCTGGAGATGATGAAACTCTTGCTCCAATTTTCTCCTGGCTTCTTACTGTTTGGGCGAGGGTTTCCAGTTAGGGTCAAAGTTCTTCTTAAGCCCTTGCCAACATTTGTAGTAGTCTGCATCAATTTTCTGGCAGTTTTCCTCTCCCCAGTCAGTCAACCCCAGACCAAGGCTCGTTTCAAACATGAATGACTGGCAAAGAAAAAAGCAAAAACATTAAAAAAAAAAAAAAAAAAAAAATTGCATAATGAAAGTTAATACACTTGGCAAAAAAATTTAACCACAGAACATCTGTATAAACTAGTCTCAACCAGGGGTCTGGAGGATAACTGTTTGCTTCTCAAAAAAATCCCTTCTAATGGAGAACAAGTACAGATTTCATTTTGTGTCAAATTACTGTATAGTGTTTTATAATTTTTTAAAGGAAATTGAATATTTGTAAATGAGAAATGAAACACTACTTTGTTTTGTACTCTGTAAATGCTTTCTGATACTTTTGAGAGGCAACACTGCATCCTAAATGAGGGTCAATGCCTATTTAGGTAGCTAATTTTATTTTTTGGATATTGTGCCCCCACTGAGATCCTTTGGGGTATTTACTCTGCTCATGGCTCTTCAGTGCAGCTCACGTTCACTGTCTCATGATATTTTAACTGAGCTAGGCCCGAACGACTATTTAGCACATGAACCCCTATCGAGGACATGGGTTGTATCTGTACACCCTAGGCCTGGGTTATTGTCCTGAGGGCAAAGTGTTGGTGCAGTGATAGTGTCACCATTTCTCATCCAACTGGCCAAGGTTCGATACTTGTAACTGCACACAAACTTTCTGGGAAGGACTAGCACTTTTTCAACTTTGGGAAGATAGTTGTTTTCTTGCTATCATACTCTGGTAATGAAAATGAAACAGGTGATACTTACCTGTGTGTTATCAGCAACCCTTACAGGCTTGAGTTCCCCTGTGGATGCATTGTTGAAGCAATCAACGTCTGGCCCATGGGGAGTCATCATGGAGTGTAAAGATGCCCCACCAGGCCTGAACCCTTCCTCCTTTGCTTCATAGTTGCCATAGATCAGTCCCATAAACTCAGTCATGCAGTTCCCTGAGAAAGGATTTCAAATATTTTACTCTGTAGAAACCTTAATGTCTTTTGAAACTACAGTACAGTAGACCCTTTATATTACGATAACATATGCAACACTTAACAGTTAACAGAGACTCAGCAGATCATTTAATGTTTAATGTGTATGATAATGAATAAACAAAAGCCTGGTAAAACATTTGATGATTTTCAATGAGGGATTATGTAGTGTATAAAATGGTGGTTGATACAAGTATTTAATAGCATTATATTAAGTGTCTACTGTAGTCTCACAAGACATTATTACTATTACTAACAATTGGGTCGTGAAGTTAGGTTTATATAAAATCTGGTCACTGTGAAGGATGTGTTTAATGAAGTAAATACACATGAAGGAGAAGACAACGCTGCACTCACGGTGATAGTATGGAGGGCGAAAGGTATGGTCCTGAACAGCCCAACGAGGAGGGAAGATCACAAAATCAGCAATGGCTGTTCCTGGCTTGGCACTTGGGCAGGTTAACACCGTGAAGATTGAAGGGTCCTTTTCAGGGTGAGAAGGAAAAAAGTTAACAATATTTTAAGGAGACCAAGGGTTTAAATGTTCAGGATTATAAGCGCACACACCAAATATGAATATGAATAAAAGTTGCTGGATTCTTAAGGAGCTTATTTTTATGGGTAATGAATTTATGTAAACTTAAGAATAAACAATAGTATTAAGATGAGCATATGTCATAAAGAAAAGCAACTTACTATAATCAACATCCAAAGCAAAGTCAATATTGCACCAGGTTAGAGATGCATTGCTACTAACTTACTGCATGATCAAATGCTGTAGCATTAATCACCATGAAGTTCTTGAAGTTGTACTTGTATGGGACATAGTTGCCGTGCCAAGCCACAACATCAAAAGGAGAATTATTTTGTTTGGCCTCGAACAAGTGACCCTGAGGGATGTAGAGTATCAAATTTTCTTGTACTGTACCTTTATACAGTAATTATATTTGTGTTGCTCATAGTTGACTGAAAATATATGATGAAATCCTTTATTACTTTCTTCTATGGTGACATAAAAACTATACAGTTTATGAAAGGTCATATGAGTGTACAGTAAGTACACAATAAATACCTCATGTAACAGGTAGGTAGGTAGCTTATAGTTAGGTGGGGAGGTATATTTCCTTCCTTTAATACATATACAGTATGAGCTATATGCCCTAACTCAGGTGGAATTCATTACTATTTTCCTAGGAAAATAAAAGTAGTTGCAATAAGTGAAAAAATGTAAAGTTTTCTATCAGAGATAGTCAAGATTATATTGATAAGGATGAATGAAAGTGGGCTAAAGGAAATGTGAGTTAGACATAATTGGTTAGAGCCCGGCAGGCGCTTCTATAGCAGTGATACTAGATGGAGCAGTCCCCGGCAGACTCCACACTATTGCCCCCGCCACCCCCCTACCAAAAGTGTGAACTGGAACTGGTTCTGGTAATGATGTTCGCCCGCCTTGCACTGCCCGATCGTGTGGGCGGAGCCTCGGTATAAGGTACTGCCCCTTTGTTTCCTAACTATGGCTCTACTTTGACAAACTACATTAGTTTATGAAAGTGTATACAGTAGCTATAGTCTATTCAAATAGTAGCCATTAATTATAGACTACACTGTACAGTAGGCTACTATCAAATACTGTACTTTAAAAGACCAAACACTAAAATTTTACTGTTTTTATTGATACTGTACATTGAAATTAATAAAACACATGGTATCAAATGGGCACTGTATTTCATTTATGAAATTTAGGCTTCTTTTATATGAATTTCAAATACGTAACTTATTAAAGGATTAATCCATGAGGAAACATAGCTGTACCTGATATTTTGAGATGATGCTAAAGTTGTCCACATCACGGTCTTCATACCAGGCTACAGGAGTCAGGAAGTCACGGGGGTTGGCCAGTCCATTAGCACCTGATGATGAATTACAAATATATACAGTAATGTAATATGTGATGGTGTTTGAACTATTCATTGGGAGGAGGAAACAACACTCAGCGAACTCTAAAACCAGCAGTTGCATTCACTTTTCTCTATCTCCTCCAGCAATATTATAACCTTTGCTGTTGTAATGCCATTGGTGATTCCTTCTAATCAGTAAATCAACTATAAGAGACAATGGATTGCTATATCATGTTAAAAATACTGTAATTATTTACCAATGGGTCCAAGACTGGGCAGAACAAAGTGATTGTTGAAGACCTCTAGGATGTAACCTCTGGTTGGGCCGCTCACACCCACATTGAACCTCATCCCCTGCTGCACCACACACATCTCATTGGGACCTACTTGCATCTTCCCAAATTCTGTAGTAATGTCTAGTGTTCCTTGTTGAGGTACTGAAAACAAAATAGGGTTACTTTAATTAGAGGAACATTCTCTATATAATAAGTTAATTAACATATTCTCTTTCATTTTCTGGAAACTTTCTATATAATAACCTTTTCCATTCATATTCCTACTATACTTTGACAAAGAAACTGCTTATAAGCTGAGGTAGTACATAAGTCTTTTTTTGGTAAGGCTGTGTTATCAACATGAAAGTCATAATACAGTATATCTAAATACAGACATACCTATTAAGAAATCTCCATCACTGTTGTAGAAGGCAGAATTACCCATTGACTTGTTACAAACATAGATGTATATGGAACAGCCATTTCGAGAGAGAGGGTCACCAGCTCCACACACAGTCCGAAGGCCACTCACAAAATCAACCTCCTCTTTAGGGATGTCAAAGGGGTTCCATCGCAGCTGTCAAGTTATGTCAGTTTTAATGGGCAATGCTTTATAATTGAATAGGTTGTTCAACACTACTACAGTACTAAGATGATGGATGAATACATTTTTCAAAGAAAACAGTTGTTTCTGCCTGTTTCTTCATGGTGAATGATTCATGGTTTGCAACCACTTCACCTCATTTGGCAAGGTAATACTGGGGGCCTCCTTATCCATCTGAATAAGGCTATTCACTCTTTGCCCAATAAGAATTCTAGAAGAGGGTACTGTATATGTAGGAGTGTAATTTGTTGTCTTGAAAAGGTATGTATTCTTGGGTAGATATATTCTACCGATGGCTCAATTGGTCAAGGCTCTTTAAACAATACAGTACTATATAGTTTCACTACAGAAGGTATTGCACATTTCATGCTCATATTACCTATACAGTACTGTATTTAATGAGGGTTTCCTGTACAACATAACATAGCTGATTATTGCATCCAACAGCATCTCTGGTAAGAAAATAGCGATAGTATTGAAGGTTATTACAGTAAAAGGCTACCAGTAATAAAAGTACTGTATAAACTATATAAATGAAGTACTACTTACTGTACAGTACAGTATATAGATTTTTCACTGATGCCTTGCTTCCTTAAAGAAACTCCCCATATGGGGGAGAATTTACAAAGAAGGTGTACGAGAGTGAGGTGGAGGGACCTGGAATGAGACGCAGATCACTAACCAGGTGGGTGAACAGAGTGGAGGAGTACATGAGGGAGAGAAATGTGAATGGAAGGAGAGGGCTTGACCAAGTAAGGAGAAAGTGTTGTAAAAGGGAAAACTGGAGATGCTTCAGCCATGTCCACCCCTTTTGGAGGAGATTTAGGAGGGAGTGAGACATCAGAGCTATAGATAGATAAATAGAAGATAAAAGAATAACATGTGCACCTTAATTTACAAGGTTATTCTTTCCCCACCAGCTAGTGAACCCCCAAAACGGTGTATATAGCACACCATAGTGTATTCATAGTAATGTGATGGGTTGAGCAGAAAGTGCAGTACAGTAGTTTTGGGAAAAAAAATTGTTTGGCACAGGTGATGGATGTGTATTGTGTACTGAGGCTGGCCAGATACCCTAGGACTTCCTTGTGTCTGCTGACACCTTGATAGGAGTACTGTCCTGGGCAAGGCTGTCTACCACTAATACCATCTGATATAGGAATATCAAAATAATGCTGTACTCACTTGGTTTGGGTTTGGGTGACGTTTCCTAAAGTCACTCTCCAGGAAGGGATGTTTGATGGGAGCAAAGGGTTTGTGGACCACAGGGGGCCGTATCCTGTACAACCAAGATCTCTTGTTGGTTTCCCTTGGTGCTGGAAAGGGTGTCACAATGTTATAGGCCATAAAGTACAGGCTAGTACTTACAGCATACAGTTGTTTTATGAAAATAATCACAAAGTATCAAATATTATAAAAGAGAAATGTCCAAATCTTGTTAATTTTCATAATTAACATAATATACACATATAGCATATGTCTTACCTGTAAAGGCTGTTCCTGACAGCTGTTCTGCATAGAGACCATAGGGACATACTTGAGGGTTGTTTTGGCCTTCAGGGAGTGCTCCTGGTAAGGCCTCAGAGGCAAACTCAGACCCAAACCCACAGAGATACTGTGGAGCATGAAACACAACACAGAATACTCAGTACTGTATATTACTACAATTAATGATAAAATATTGGGAAAATTGTTACAAGGAAACATTATACAGTACTGTAATGAATGTAATGAGACTGTCTTTATGGTACTGCATACTGTATACAGTATGCAGTATTATGACAGTATTTCAATTTAATGTTCTTATATTTATACAGTACTGGTGTACTATATTTTAATGAGTAAACAGGGAGTGAAGAGTGAATTGGAAGAACTAGAGTATATGTGGATATGACATTCAGTAAGGTCACTTTTTGTGAACCAGGCCTATCTTTATGCAGGCAACTACAGGCCTCAGGGGTAAACAACAAACATAGCTAGGTTTGATTGCCACAGAAGTCTTGTCTTGAGAGTAGTTGAAGGATGTATAGTCTTATTGAGGCAATAGGAAAGGACACTCAATACAGTGTACTGTAATATGAGGGTGATTAGAGAAGCCAAATTGGAGAAAAAGAAGAGAAAAGTTTGCAGTGTATGTGGAAGGGCTAGAGGTGGAAATATCTCCAAGGCAGGTGGAAATACAGGTAGGGTACTGTTGTACTGAAGTGGAGAGAGGGAGAAAAAGACTAGGCCTGGAAGACCCTGAAGAAATGAAAGGCTTGGGTTAGTAGAGGCTCCTAACCTTTAAAGCATTGCCACATCAATACAGGCAATACCTTTACAAGTAGGAGGGATGTAGGGTACTGAAATACCGACAGAAAAGTTCACATTTTAATCATGAGGTGGATCATTGAAGGGAGGAAACCAATAAACCGATATCACTCTTAGAGAGTGATTTTGGTTAAGGGACCCTACAAGTCCTTCAAATATTGCCACTAAACACCACCTATTTGGAAGGAGCTGTTTCATGGTATAGTCTGGAGAAATCGAAAGTCTCCAATTATGCTACACGATCACGGTCCATAAGCCTATTATGTTTTAAGGACCCTGTGATCGTGCATGCGACTTGGTGGCTTCTGATTCCTCCTGACTATATGCCACGAAACAAGCTCTTTATCAAGCTCTTTCTATATAGATGGTGTTTCATAGCAATGTTTGAAGGACTTTTTTATCGCCAATATTCCGCGCACATCACAGGGTCCCTTAAAACAATAATTATAGAGGTTACCGACTCCAAACCATACCACAAAGCATCATAGGTATATATACTCATTGAATTAGCTACAGTTAAGTTTTGAAGAATTTGGAACCTCACTATATACTGAACCCCGTACAGAAAACATAATCTTGTAGTGAGAAGTGCTGAGACATCCAACCTTCCCTATTACGTAACCTTGAGGTGGATGCTAATGTAAGGTAGGACTAAAGTATGAGGTAAGTGTATGCTCAGTCTTTAGCCTCAGGCACAGTTTGTCTAGGTGACGTGGACAGGCAAGTAAACACCCTACCAAGGTTGTCCATATATTACCAGTACCTCATATGCCAGATTCTCCATTTTTCTTCAACTTCCAATTTTTTGCATTGCGGATATCATCAATTAAGTTATTTTAAATACTCAAGCAAAATTTTTCATCAGGCATGTGAATTTAAGGTAATTAAACTTGGTTCAGCACGTCCAGGACTGCTGCTAGCTGTCTACTACATTTATAGGCATATAGGCTATACTCTTTCTCTTTTAAACATCATGCATATTTACTTGACACGCTACTAATCAAATAGATATAGCCTAATATGCTGATAACTTTGAAGACTTAACTGATCGAGATATCCCCCGGCCCCCCTTTCAAAAAAAAAAAAAAAAAAAAAAAAAAAAAAAATAGCTACTGGCAATTGATTAGTATAGAACAGAAATTTCGGCTTAATTTTTCACAAAGAAAAAAGAGAATCGCTGACCTAATTTTAGACAGGGGGGGGGGGGCAAATTCAATGACCATTATGCCTTTCGTAATCGAATCCTCTACTTTGGGTACGATATACGCCATGCAACGTACGGAGTACCAACTACTTTTTCAGCAGGTCTCTTGAACATTTCTTCTCATTACAATCTTCCCGTAGCCAATGCCACGGAGCCTATACACTTTTTTTTTTTTCACACACACACACTAAAGTTCTTGCACAACAGACTCGTGACAATAAATATATCAAGTTTGAATAAGTAAAATGCATTACCACTGTAACGACACATCGATCAACTAGATGCGAAAATGAAACATGTGTCCGTGGGTATAACTATAGTGTTCCTTCCACTCATGGAGGTATAATATACCTCCATGGTTCCACCCCAGCTGCACCAACTGTAATAAAGGGGAAGATCTCTTATTGGTGAATTGGAGGGCTACTGAATTCTCCAAACTATATCACTAAACAGACAACCCCATTTGTAACACTGAGGCGATTTGTTTCCTGTAATAGTTTACTTGGAGATATCACTTAGTCACAACCCCTCCAATTTACCAAGATGGATGATCTCCCCTTAATTATAATGACCGCAGTTCTCCTCACCCAATGGGAATCATATCAAGACCCGTGGCATGATACAGTATGTGCAACGTTTTCCACTTGACCCCAGAGAAGTTTGCAGTGGGTTGGTGCTAATGTATGAATCCAGCTTCATGCCAGTGGATGGTCCAAGTTTAAAAAGGCTCGTCACTGCGAATAAACCAAGTGGGTGGGTAGTGGTAACCCCTTACAATGAATAAGAAAATCTATGTGGTCAAGCGTGGATGGTAGGTATTCGCTTCCATTTTCTTATTATGTGTGCATTATGAGTATATTGTTAATCTATATATTGTAGATCTGTTCACAAGCAGCTACAGGTCTCCTGGGCCTATTATTCTAAATGAAGGTCTTTGTACAAATTGCTTCTTAATTTGGAGATAAGGGGATATAGGAGATAATATCATTATTCCTCTTAGGGAAAAAATAAGGTTGAAAAGAACGTGATAAATTAATTTTGCATAATTAATGTACCCCACATGTATTGAATTCACTCTTGTGCTGAGCCGGAACAGCAGCAAAACAACGGATGTTTTAATTAAGATTTTTTTTTGTTACACACATTCCTCGTCGTTCAAAGACTAAGCAAAGAAACAGGTTCCCTTAGACACAGCCCCAGGCACACACAAACCCTCCCTGACAACACTACTGAGGACTGTGGAGTACGGTCACTCTTCCCATTTATACAACTTTACCTACGTTACTACATGGCTCCAATTACAACCTACCTATTTCTTCGTCCCATTTTCATTATGTTTCAGTCTCTAGTAGTGTAAGTAACTATACTGTATTAATTCTATGCCCTATAACTCCCAATTTCACTCTCTTACATCTTTTACCACTTCTATGGTTTGGGCAGATAGTATTACAATGCCTTATCCTGCCCAGGGGGGCTGACTTTATTCTCTGTGAATATTAGCCATCTCCCACAGGGCTAGAATAAAGTTTGTTATAGGATCTGGTCACTTTCTAGTGGATTTGACGAGATCTGTCCACATGGATTAAAAATCCACGTGAGGTGAACTGCAACCGGAGGCTCTTTTTTTTTTTCACTGCTGTGTGGACCGCCAGCACACAGGGATGCATTATTCCTCCCCCTTATGGTACCTTCAGGGCTGGTCTCATGGAAGGTGCAGCCCCACTTGTAGCTCTTGTGGTAACGTGGACTTTGGCCCACAGCACTGGCTGTGGGATCAAAAGACCTTTTCCCCAATCTCCCTGGCGGTCGGAGGCCCCCAGACTCCCTGGTCCAGTCTGGTCCCATTTCCCTGGGATGTGCTTTGGTAGCCCAGGCATATAGGGTCAGCCCCTTATTTATATCAATTTGTTTTTTCACTGCGACCAGAGCATACCGGGGGTCTGTGGGACAGGAGGCCATTCTGCCCCGGGAGAACATCAACAACTATCCCTATAAAGGCTACCACTGACTGATCATATTATAGCCTACACTTAGATGTCTGTGTGGGACTGCATGCCCATCACTACCCATATATATTTCACTAATGCTTCAGATAAAATGTTGTCATTACCCATACATCTTCAACCCCCACATATTACTAATGTTCAGCTCACTGGGGAAATAAGTGGAAGGGTACTACCCATCCGTCCCACCTTGGTAACATAAGACCTCTCAAGTTGAAAGGTAAACTTAAGGTTCGGTACCCTTCTCTCTCTCTCTCTCTGGTGATTCAGCATTCCATGCATTAAATTGAATGATGACCTGCTTGATATTTCTAAACAAAAATGTCTCTATGATGAAATGTCGAATTATACATAGTTTAGCTGTTACAATACATTTATGATATGTTAAGGAAGTCGAAAAGTGAAGGGAAACCCACCTACAGTATATATCTAAGGATATGTTTCATATGTTTGTACTACAGAATACAGTAGAGTGTGTTGCTGATGAACAAACTGCACTTTGAACATATTCTTTCGATTGTAGCAAAAATAAGTACACTGTCGTGACCAATGAATAAAGATGTACAAAATCTAGGTGGGTTTCCCTTCACTTTTCGCCTTCCTTAATACAGTATCATAAATGTATTGTAACAGCTAAACTATGATAATTCGACATTTCATCATAGAGACATTTTTGCTTATAATTATCCAAGCAGGTCATCATTCAATTTAATGCATGGAATGCTGAATATTATATAGTCCCTAACAAAACATTTTTTTTCTGTTTCGTATCTGTAGCATTACTAATGCAAAATGAAAAGCAGTTGGCAATACTTTTGTTACACAGACAATATTATTAAAACATAGCAAGATATAACGTCAAATTATTTATAATTTTAAAAATCCCCAATGATCACTAAAATAATCTTGAACGAAGTTGTTGGCAACAATGGTAGTCGGAGCCTCAGCCACACCTCCTGTCCTCCAATGTCCGACCAATAGAAACGCTGTACCTGTCAGCACACCCACTGACTCAGCCACTCACACGAGAACTCCAACTGATGCTATCCAATCCAAAGGCAAGAAGAAAGACGTGCTCTATGGCGCCTGTATGTCCCATTGTGAGGTTATGCTGTTGTTGGCTGACGTTAGCACATTTTCTGCCAACGTCTACACAAGTCCGCTTAATCACATGCATCGCTTTAATCTTTCAACGAATGTGTTTCAGCCTATATGACGAGTTAATGTAGGAATGACATGTTTAACGATTAATGAAACTTAAAGTAAATAACCCTGAAAAATCATTTTGATCATAAAGCTGCCACTTAATAATAATTAAACAGGAAATTACTATTCAGTGACATGAGGGCAACCGTGACCTTGACGCCATGATGCATAAACAGTGATGCAAGTGTAAATTTACCAAGGATGCAATCATGCAAGTCACTGTCATGCAGATTACGTAATTGTATTTTTACATGATAGGCTATACTGAGCATTATGACTATTTTATTGAATATTGGAGACCCGTTCGTAGGTGTAGGCCTAATGATCGATATAATTACAACATAGCCTACCGGTAAACACAAGATATAAGGCATGGAAATTAAGTTTATATACAGTACAGTATTATCTATATTTCCAGTGACCCTATAAGCCTATAATTATCATGTCAGGGTTATTCACGTCCACTTATTACCATTAATACAATTTGGCATGGTGAAAGAGGACATACCATACAAAATAATATAACAATGAGTAGGCCTACAGTCCTTATAGCAGGATAACTGTAGGTCATGGTTATCTGCAGGATGATACATGTCAATGGCCTCCAATAATAGTTTACTGTACCCGACACAAGATTAAAGACTCATGTGTCGGAGATGAACCCATGCATGATTTAACTCATGGTATAATAATTTTACCATAATTTAACCCACTATGACCATATACTGTTTATGTTTTAATAAGGCGGGCGCCCCCTTCACACGCGGCTACTTTAATTAGCTGAGCTGCTTTATTTTTTTATGGGTAGCGTTTCAGCAGCACTATTCACGAACGTTAAATTGGTGGCGCTGCTCAAATTTATAATGTTTTTTTTTTTTTATAGTTTTACACATGACGTTGTTGGTACTGCAAAAGCCCATTTGAAGCGTTGCTTATCTTTAGAGAAAGTGCAGGCTATTCAATTATAAGGTGATAAGTGCATTCAGGTAGGCCTAAGCTACTGTACAGTCGTGACACGAAGTTGGGCTCTACCACGACCGTGGCTTTACCATAGCAAAGAGCCCTGCCAGATAGTGGCGCTGCTGGAGCAATGTGTGAACTTGTGGATGGCCTAATTAATACATTTCCTCTTTTCAGGTATCGTCACGAACTGCACATTGCGGTTACCACTTGTGTCGAAAACAACTACTCAAACCGACTGCAGCTCTACTTTACTGTGATTAAGGCTGTGTGAAGGCCCAAAGTTCTTTTACTTTCAGAATATTTACCAACGGTAGCACTTCTAAGAAGCGCTGTGATAAGTGGCTCCGTGTGGCGAGGGCCTAACCCATGCCCAACCTGTAGACAGACTATATTATAAATAGAGATATCTACAGTATAGGCCTAAATTTTGTCAACTAATTCCAACAAATATGCTTAACGTAATCTTGATCCGGGCATCCTTCAGTCATAATTAATATTAGCAATAATTAAGTTAATTAACATCCATGGAATTTCAATGAACTTAATCTGTGGTAGGACTATAACCTTCCGAAACCTTTAAGCCTTAAGGGTTATCTTTCGGGACCCAATTTAGGAAAGTAGGAATTTTCCTAGAATCCCAATTTAAAAAACAAAAGCGTTCACGGTTCACTTAAAACACAACATTCAATTTACAATTTAAGTTCTCACACACAAACTCAATACAGTATCTATATATTCTAAGACCCTGCCAGGGTAGGCTATCAATCGAAGCTCTTGCCGCTTCTGAAAAAAATTTGTCTAAGGTAAAGCAATGCAATAAGAAAGGCTACTCAATTACAGTGGCAGTATCGGCGGCAAAGGGTTAAACGGTATATACGCAATTTGTGCTGGTGCATTGTACACCCACAATGCAAAGAATTGTAAAATATTAATGATGATGTATTTGGTTAACAATTAATGTGTGCGTATTGTGTGTGTTTTAGCACAAACAAAACTTTTTGGCTGGTACTTATAATTTGTACGAGAATATATGACTGGAAAAGATATAATTATATATATTATATATATATGCATATATACTTATATATGATTGTGATGGTGATAGCAATGACTTGTTGATCCAGTGGAGCGAGCTAGACAACATAGCTTACTACACATCGATCAATAAATTCAATCTAGCTGTCAATCTGTCCAAATCATGTATGACGAACACACTCACCTTGGGATATTCAATCTTACTACATTACTCGTCCCAGGATTTAAAGATCAATCGGTGTAATTATATCCTTTAGTCAAATAAATATAACTTGCGGAGCTTTAGTTGGTTTTCATTGACATACAGTATGTAATGTAGCGTGACATTAATCCAGGCATAATATCAAAGATGTTAATTTTTTTTTAATGGGTTACATAAATACATGCAGTATAATGTTTAACGATTGGATGTATTCAGTAATAGATATCATATACAAGAAAAGTCATCTGGTGCTGCATGGTCAGAGATATGCAAAAGTAATTTAATAATTTAGGATTAAAAAGAATTCAAGACTTAGCTGGAATATTAAAAACAACAGTGAGTGATAAGCCTAAAATGGAATGCTTCACTTATAATTACCTACAGAAAGAAGTAAAGAACATAACCTACATGATTAATATTGGTATCATATATAAAACTCGACGGGTGCATTCCGCCATTATGATTGTTAAATGTGTTATATAATTAAATAAAGCTACAGCATACAAGGTACAGTAAAGGTGTACATAGTTACCTGGAGCTGATGCGCCATTACAGATGTTCACTTAAGGTCAGCCTCTCACAGACTGGTTTGGGCCAGGCGAGTAAGTAAGTATAGTCCCTGGTGGCATGGGTGGTAGTGGTATTAGGCCAACCCCACAGGTGAGGCCACTAGTACTCAGTGTTGCCAGGTCTGATTGAAGAAATTTCTCCAGCTTTAATTAATTAACATCAGAATTTCCCTTTTTACCTCAAATATTCCTGATTTACTCTCGAAAATATTCTTATATTTACCATTTTCTTGATATTTCGTTTCGTAGAGTTCCCAATTTACTCTTGAGCAACCTTAATATAATTTCCCCATTGGTACCTCTAATTCTCCATGTCTAGGGAAAATTCTCCATGTTTGGCAACACTCGGAGATGCCACTAAAATTTTAGTGCCTCCTTCCCTACTATCGTCTGTATATCTTCTCGTTTTCTACAAGCTAACAAGGATTCGTAGAAAATGGGAAGTGGTGGGTGAAGGTAGGGAGCGGCTAGTAATACGATGGTTGGAATTAATGTGGCGCCCAAAACGAACTGGCCCAACACTGATAACGTGAAGATTGAACTATAGAGGGCGGCAAGCATAACATTTAGTGGAATTAAGACCACCCCCCGTATGCAAGAACACTCATGGTATTGACGATGGCGTGGTACCGGTACGATGGTTCTGTTGTTTGTCTATGGAGCCAATTCGTCCCTGTACAACGCCATCGTATGCACCACGAATGTTCTTGAATATGGCCCCACCTCTGTCCGCCAATGCTCAAAGGATATGCTTCTTTTAGTTTAGCATGTTTGTTTATACTGAATTATGAGATGTACGAAAAAATTTCATAATGTTTGCGGTAAAACAACAAACCTAATAATAATGTTGAATTGCATAGCAGATATGTATTGTACAGTAATATGTTGTCTTATAACATTCCCCATAACTATGTTGTGAACACTCGAAAACAACAGCATGTGTAAGAATTCTTGGGGCCAATAGTACATTTTAATCATTGAATATTCTAATAGATAAGTGAATATATATTATGCTTGTGGTGGTATTTTCTAGATGATTTGTTGGTGTGTGTGAAATAAATACTAGCCGCTCCCCATTGTTGTTTTCCTCTATACAGCAGCTCAATGTTGCCAAGTATGGGATATTCTCCCTAGACGCTGAGAATTACAGATATCAATGGGAAATTATATACAGATTGTTCAAGAGTAAATGGAGAAATTTTTACCAGACGAAATACCAAGATGGTAATTAAATGTGCGACTATTTTGGACAGCAGATGTAGAGAGTTGGGCCTAAACCTCTGTTTGCTGATGATATGGCGTTAGTGTCAGAGTCAGAGAAGGAACTGAGTATGTTAGTGCAGGAGTTTGGACTGGTGTGCAGGAGGAGGAAACTGAGAGCTTTGAACGTGGCAAAGAGCAAAGTAATGAGATGTAGGAGGGGAGCAGAGGATAGAAGGATGAATATAATGCTAGATGGTAAAATATTGGAGGAGGTGGAGTGCTTTAAGTATTTGGGGTCAAAGGTGAGGGTGGATAGCAAAATAGAGACAGAGGTAAAATCTAGAGTAGGCTAAATGAGGTAGGAAAGGTGCTAGGAGGAATAAATAGGATGTTTGGCTGTACGTCACTTAGAATGGACGTAAAGAGGAAGTTGTACGAAGGGATAGCAGTGCCTACTGCACTGTATGGAGCGGAAACATGGAATATGGGAGAAAGTGAGAAAAGAAGGTTGAATATAGTAGAGATGAGATGTCTGAGAAGCATGTGTGGTGTGACTCGAATGGACAGAGTCAGGAATGAGGAATTAAGTGAGGAGAAGGACAGGTGTCGTGAGAGAGTTAGCAGGCTGTGCAGAGCAGAGGCTGTTAAGATGGTTTGGACATGTGGAGAGAATGGAGAAGAATAGAATGGTAAAGAGGATAGGGGGCTCAAATGTGGGAGGTGTAAGGAGGAGAGGAAGGCCACAGAGGAGATAGATGGACACCGTGAAAGGAGCTCTGAGGTGAAGAGGTATACCTGTGGAGCAAGGTAGAGTCACGGTTATTGCGCGTGACAGAAACGAGCGGAGGAGGGTACGTGGTGAATGCTTGAAGAGTGGACGCGGCTTCAAGGTCCTTGGAGGAGGGGCCTGCATTGAGTGTGGCCTATGGCCTGCTGAATGCTGGAGGGGGAGTTTGCCCTGTAGTGAAGTGGCAGGGGTAAACCAGCATTTTCTGTCGGGCCTTGCTATGGATGCAAACATAGCTGTACCCCTTGTAGTCCCACAAGGAGATGAAGTTGTGCGGTCCCCGGGGGTGCTCCCTCCTCCAACAGGGAATGTGGAGTTGAGATGTGGAGTGTATTATGTGTGTGTGGGGGGGGGAGTTCTATGTTTGGGGCTTTTTGTTTCGGAGGGTGTGCGACGTGATGGGGCTACCTCCAGCATGGAGATGAAAGACTGGGATATGTATGTATGTATGTATCTTCAACAAGAGTAAACAGGTAATATTTGAGGTAAAAAGGGGAAAATTCTGATGTTGAAGTTGGGTAAATGTCGTCCATCAGACCTGGCAACACTGTCATGCTTTGAGCCAGGCAGCCAGCCACAACAGACCCAACAACAGCAGCAGCACCTGACTTCATCTTCATCACTTTACAGTCGAGATGAGAAAGTGAGTGACATCCCTACGCTTCAGGAGATTAGTGTGGGAGGTAACTGAGGATGTGGGGCTGGTATATAAGACAACCCATCACCATAAAACTAAACACAAGGGATTTAAATTAATATATTATACATTTGAGAGGTGAAACTGGGGCATCATCTCTCTTCCTTGAGTCAATTTGGATGCGATGCCTTACTTAACTTAGGTAAGGGTGATGGATTCTTTACGGGGTTAATATGAAGTGATTGTTGTCGCCTCTAAGTGATGAGTTTAAAGTAGTATATGGAATTATTGTACGGTAAATATATTATGGCCTTGATATAATTTGATGTGGGTATGGTAGGAGGTGGTGGTGGTGGGGTATTAATTTTATGTATATGTATATTTTTTTATTCAGTAAGTTAGGCAAGGTTTAAATAATATTTTGTGGAGTATTATCTAGGATCATACTGCCTACAAACAACAAATATATTCTTTTTGGATTGGAGATACAGTATAGCTTAACCCTGATTACCCTAAAAACATAGTTGTTATTCTTGCAGTCACAGTTTGTTTATCATATCAGTTGCTAACCTGATTCAGTGTCAGAATTGTGTAATTTATTTGTAAAGGCTGTCCCTCAATCAAACATAGGATTACATTGGATAAGATTACATTTATTGAAGAATAGATTTGGTTAGGTTAGGTTGAGTGAAGTTGTCCTGATTGTAATGTATGATATGCAGAATCCTCTGAAGACCTTAACCTTGGATGAGTTATACAAAGTGAAAGGCTATAACTTGTTGAAGAATAATTGCCTTCTTTATTGAGTGGTTAAGTTGGCAAATGAGGTTGTAGATGTGTACAATTTTGTCGTCTTAGGTTGCCACGATGACAGACAGCCTGGGCAGCAAAAGCGACCACTCTGGACACTCGGTGATCCTGGCAGGGATCCGGGCGCGAATGGATGTGGTGTGCGTGCTGGACCTCATTCACACTGAACGACTACATCATCGTAAAAAGGCCTGGGATGAGGTCAAGACCAGCTGCCTCGCTGTCAATGCTAACTGCTACCATATACAGGTATGTACATATATTGTTTCAAATGAAGTGGACACCTTTTATGAAGATTAGTCTTACCATGATGGACTTCACTGAGAAGAGAGCCCCAAACAGTATGCTATATGACAATAATCCATAAAAAAACAATTTAAGTTAACTGTGGAAAGTGTGTTGTCAGCACTTAATGATACACTAGCAGTCTATACTTCAAACAATCATAAATCTTAGAATCTTAGAATTAATCCTAGAGTTAATATTCAAATAGCCCATCACCCAGACACACAGCGAGCTGCCTTTTGAAGTCAGACAATTTAGGTGACATAACACCATCCGGGGGTAAGCCATTCCAGACACCAATCCCTCTGATTGAGAAGAATCTCCTGCGAAGTTCAGTCTGGACGTGTGGCTGCAATAATCTAAATGGGTGTACCCGGGTCCTAGCATCTACTCTATGAAATAATGTATTGTAATGTGGTGTGGTGGTAGGTGAGGAAATGTGGGAGTCGGAGCTGGTATCGGTCAGTTTATCAGTCACGGTGTACTTGTTGCCACACAGACACAATATTCCCGCAATTTTTATGATATTTTTGTGCTTCCTTTTCATACTGTAACTTCCTTTCAATGGTGCTGAAGAGAAAGCTTTCAAGTGATATTAGTAACGATGCAAAAAAAAAAAAAATAAACAGATCATAATCTAACGTGTACAAATCGATATTGTTAAGAGAGAGTAGAGAAAGTGGCAAAAATTGGCCATGATTTATGGTTGATCCAAACAACTATAGCCACCATAGGTATAGACAAAGAGCACATAGCGCATCTTATTTCACGTTTAAGATTCATCTCCTATGCAGTCAACTATAATAACAGAGCAAAGATCAAGTTTGTTAATAGATAATGGAACACTATGGAGTCACCGTGGTGATACCGTCATGACTGATGCATATTTGGCTCCGTGACTCGCTTGGCAGTGACGCAGCCAATTATATATTGATACATCACCATTTTTCAGGCAATAAAGTTAATTCAAGACATTGAGTTTCTTATATATACCTGTTATGGTAAAAGCATAACTATATATATGGTCAGTCAACATAGGGTATAAATGTATGGTATAGAGATGGTAATTCGAGTTTTGTACAAAATCAACATGTGTAATTTCTCAAGCTGTAAGCCTGATGAAAGTGATTCTTGACTGTACTGGGTTTAGGTATTGTATTCATATTAACAGAGTACACCTATGTGTAGCATATCTTTACCTTGCTGTAGGCCTTTGTGACGATACACCCAAAAAATCTCTGCATAAGTTGGATATACATCCGAGTTATTTATGTGTCCAAGACACTGACAGCGTCCAAGTTATCCGATATCCGATTTATCAATATCCTACTAAGCGAGGGTTTACTGTACTGCATATTACTCATGAAATCTAATTTTAGATCTCGGCAGACTAAAGCCTATGGTAGCTACCGTACTGTACTTGCACAATACTTATCTTAGGAGATATAGGAAATTACTTGACTCATTTCCTGTGGTGCTCACTTCTTGAGGTCACTAGCATCTTGTGTTTTTATCTGAATTCTATATTTAGCATACTTTGTTTAAGACAAGACTAAGTGTTGTAATTGCTAGTGATGTATTTTATTGGATATAAACATTACTGAGTGTTATGAGCACTGTACACTGTTAGTGAGATACTGTATTTCTTTTGGAATGGAATTTTGCATGAAGTGTTTGATACACAGTATTTCTTATTCATTACTAAATTAAGCCCTTCAGGATTATTTGTCATCTGACAATTCTAAATTGAAATTGGAGAAATCTAAGCATATACCTTATATACTAAGTTACATTTCTGTATAAGTTACGTTAGCTGTGTACCTATTCTTGGATAAGTAAAGTTAATTGTAGTGTATAATAGTCAGTCCCACATTATGCTCAGTGGGTCAGCCAAGTGCACAATTATCTGAATTTCATCAAAGTTGAATCATTATCATTTTGTTGAAACCACAGTTTGAAAAGCTTGACTTTGGGGAGACCAATGTGCTGGACCAATTCTACAATGCTGATGTTGCCATCGTGGACCTCTCAATTGTCCTCCAGCAGCACTCTCTCTTCTACCACTTGGGTGTCCGTGAGAGCTTCCACATGAAAGAGAACATCCTCCTCTACAATGACAATGACTCAGAAGTTACCATGCCCCTCAAGGTGGGTTTAGGAAGGCATATTGCAATGAGAACAGGAATGATTTGTAGAGGGATAAGTGTGGTCAAATAATATGATTTATCATAGATATCTATGGAGTTTATATATGTTAGTGTGATGGGGTGATCATATTGTAGTAAGATTGTGGTGTGACAAGGGGCAGGAATAATGGGAAGGTAGGAAAGGATGAGTGGGATGGACTGACTAAAGTAACCAGAAAGAACTTGTATAAAATGGTAAGATTACTGTGATAGGTGACAAGATTATTGATTTACATGACTGGAATGATCTAGTGTACGAGAGACTAGCCTGTGCGACAAAGGGACTAATTTTATATGAAGGAACTTTAACACATTGGAGGGCTGTGTGGGCATGAAGTGATTGTCCGAAAGTTTTAACCTGGAGTTCTATTTGTTCGGAACAGTTTTCATGCAGCAACTATGTGTTCATCTCTTACCGCTTGTTGGACAATGGCCAATGTGTGCTGACTGATCCCAGCACCAGGATAGGAGCTGATGACACACTTCCTTCAGATTCTCGCATCCTTCTCTCCACCAAGCTACGCCGCCAGTTGCAGGATGTGGAAATTCAGTCCAAGTAAGTTTTGCTAAGATATAACATACTTGTACAGTCTCCAGCAAACTTTTTGTCTATCCTATCAGCATCAACTTTGATAGTTATATAAATTTGAAGGAACAATGCTTGAAAATTGTTCTGCGTAGGTGATACATCAAAACGATCAGCATGGGTGAACAGCAGGTGATATGGAAGTTGCAACTATGTATCCTCATCTCCAGTCCAGTGTTCACTGTCGAAATACTGTACTGCTGTATTTGGCTGGTGTCTTCAGCTTTCTCAAAGATATGATGGACTATATCTTTAGTTTAATTATTAGTGCATGTCAATATCAGGCTTCTTATTATCAAGACGCTACTTCCCTTTTTTCATGTGTGTGGGGACTCCAGGCCCAGGAATTAAAAAAGGAAATAAAAAGAGACCGACAAAGCAGGAAAATAATTAGTATAATGGACCACACTCATAATCACTCCCCCATTGAAGCTTGAAACTCTCAAATCCCTCACTACTATACTCAGTAAAGTTGTATCATTAACCATTATTGGGGATACTGGCACCTGATTACAGTATACTGTTTTAGCAATCAGAGAATATAAGCCTATTGTCTTTTTTGATTTAGAAATAACCAATTGTGTATGTGTGGAACAAGAAATACTAATATTATGCTAGTTTTAAGTGTAAACTTGACCTAAGAATGTGTGTATGATTTTAGAGAAAATTTAAGTACAGTACCTGATTGCCATCTGCACACTATAGATCCTTGCCTGTAATAGTAATTCTTTGGTCAAGTAGACAGATGATTTCGGAGTATTAGAGAGATGACCATTGATATTGATAAAATTGACTTTACTGGATGTGTAAACCCCACAGGCAGCACATGAAGGAAAAGTTCCTGAGTGACTTGAGGAAAGCACGAGAGATGTACTCAGGGGATGAGTTGAAGCAGCAGCTCCACAATCTCCGCCGCCGCCTGGATGATCCTAACATTCTCTCTATTGATGTCATTCTCAACATGCTCATATCACTACGAGAGATACAGGTCAGTGTCCCCCTCAATCAAGAGGCTTGATTACTTGCCCTTCAGTCCATTAGCTGCTGATATTCAAATGTAATATATGATTGAAATTATATTGCATTAGACTACAATATTCAACAACACATAAAGCTCAAAATTTGTGATATTATATTTCTAAAAGTTATTAGCCCTTCCGTTCTCAGTAAATCTGTTATATTTTTAGCGCTTATAATAAATATAATGAGGCATTAAGAGTTACGCTGTGTAATCAAATGATTTATCATACAAAAGTTTTTTGGCAACTATATCTCATATTGTGAGAAAGGTTACTGCTCTATCTATACAACAGACATACTGTATTTACCAGAATCACCTATACCAACTACACTCTATATTATGCCTAAGAATGCTTGTCTCCACATCATTATATAATACACAAACTACCCTGTGGGAGGTGGATACATTGGCCACCACCACACAGTATCCCTGCAATAAGAAGGGGGAAGGTGGCCCATTTGCATTCGGGTGGTAGCTTTCATAGTAAAATTATTTACACATTCGTAGATGAGGAGACAGGAGCTTATACCTATCTGTATAATCATTCTAGTTAAGTACAATATTCCTGTCACTAAGTGTGTGAACTTTTGAAACTTTAAAGTGCAGTAAATCCAAATCCTGTCTGTGAATGATAAATACAGTAATTTTATTTTAGGATTATGATGCAATGGTTCACCTGGTGGATGACCTCAAGACTATCCCTAACCGTAAGCTGTACACCAGCACTCCTGCCATAAGATTCCTCTATGGCTTTGCTCTCAACAGGTGTGTCTTTTCTTTTTTGAGTAACCTACAATGATATATAAGACCATATTCCTAGTTACATTACATAACTTTTCTGTTTGTTTTCTTTTCCCATACCTATTTGTATAGATGGAGAATTCAGTTATTGATTTCAATCTCTATTTGAATGAGACAAGGATGTGTGTACATAGATGGAGTAAAGTAGTTACACTTATAATGAGATTACATTATCTTCACCATTTAGATGTCAAATTAATAAGAAAACTTTTGATTATCAGGACTATTAAACTTATGCTGTAGCTGTGTCTAATTCATCAGTGCTATAATAATAAATGTTTGTCAGCAAGATTTATGAAGTCAATAGAGGTTATAGTTACATTCCCACTCATATGGATATTACTTTCATGTAGGAGAAACATGAAGGATGATCGAGAGAAGGCGCTTGCTGTAATTACCAAGGCTCTAGAGAAGAAAGAAAATGAGGTGCCAGATATGGTGTGTCTGTGTGGTCGTATATATAAGGTAAGGTGAAGAAGAAACTTAAAGCACTTCCTGGAATATCACTTTGGTCTTTTTTCCTTCCTTAATTTTTTGTTAATTTTCAGCCCAAATCTGCAAATATGTATAGTAGGGGTCATCAGTATTGTCATAGCATTGTTTCTTAAATATATAGATTTATACACAACTGTATGATATTTGTTATGCAGTGATTTCTGTCTACAGGACAAGTTTGTGGAGTCGCAACACACAGACCAGGAGAGCCTTCACAATGCCATCTTTTGGTATCGTAAAGGTTTTGAAGTGCAGCCCAACGAATATGCTGGCATCAACCTGGCCACACTCCTTGTCATTGCTGGAAATGATTTTTCCAAGTCTGCAGAGCTACAGCACATAGGTGAGGCCCTTAGTTATGAGATTATTATCTGGTCATAATACAGTGGATCATCATTATTGATGGTGGTTAGGTACCCAAGATATCATTTGGTGCGTAAAGCCTTCATTTCTGATATTCCTCTGGCCACATACCCAATTTTTCAGAGGGACCCCACACTCTAACATGACCATACTAGAGGAATATGATTGTCTAGCCTAGTACTATACACTATACATTTATTTTGTTTCGTTTATATTCTAACATTTACAATGTGTAATTAGGATTTCTATTTACATTGCAGATTCTGCCATCATTGCTGTTAGTTCAATATAGTTCTGAAGCAAATAGAAAAGTCTTATTTACATACCAAAGGTTTGAATAGCCTCTGAGCTGGATCCCTTGCCTGACGGGGTCCTGATATTGATGATAATAACTTACCATTCTGTTTATTGTAGCCTTGTCAGATTTCAGAGTTGGTCTCAAGAAGTGCTTAATTGTGGTCTGTGATGTTTCCCTTCTCAGATCTTTGATACTCCTTTTCCTAGGGTGCGTGAGACTTTCTAACAACTTTTTAGTCTGTAAGATGAATCTATCTTAATAGACAATTAGTGAAGGCATATGTCATTCTCACCACTTTACCTAGGTTATCCAGAGTTTATTGTTGGGGGCTCATCATTATAATCCTTCACCATCAACTTCTTTAGCTATCATTGTAATGTTGCTTAACTAAGGAACAATGCACTAGTTGGAAATCCACAGAGATGTTGTTGATGAACGGTGTGCTATAAATATAGCACCACCTGCATTGCATTGCTTTTCCACCACAATTTTGGCTGTAATGGGTAATATTTTGTGTAAACTAGTGTATAATGGTATTTGTCAAACATCTGGCCCTTGGAAGGGATCACTCACCAATCCCTCCTCCTCCCTTCCTAGAGTTGCCACCACTGAGGTCACAGAGTCAGTGCACACACCCTGCTCCTCTCTGACCACACTCCTAGAACAAAAGAGGCTTGCAAAGATGAAGTCTCGTGGAAACCCCTCTGTCTTGGTCCCTTGTTGAGGATTCCTCACTTAGTGGATGGTTAGAGATCAGTGGTCTGATCTCAGCTGACTATACTAAGCCTTGTGGAGAGGATAATGGCATTATTTTTGTTTTAATTATTATTTTTATTTTCTTTGCAGGGATGGTACTGAATAACTTGATTGGCAAGAAGGGATCTCTGTCATCACTGCAGGATTACTGGGATGTAGCCACATTCTTTGAAATTAGTGTCTTGGCAGAAGATTATGCCAAAGCCATCCAAGCAGCAGAATGTATGTTTAAACTCAAGCCACCCAATTGGTAAGGTTAAATACTTGCATCATTGCATGATGTAGAGTCAGTCTTTGTATAGACTAATTTAGTTGAGCTACCAATAGATGATGAAAGTAATATCTGAGATTCAGAATGCAAATTTGCCCAGTGTGTGCTGTGTATAATGTATTTTTAGGCAAAGTCATTTCTGTCCCAATAATTTTTCATTGGAATTCATCATCATGATCTATCTCATGTCCCTTTTTTTAATGGTGTCTTAAAATGGTATCTATGCTGTACAGAATATAACTTGTGTGGTTGACAGTGTTCTTTAACACTATTATATGATGTTTTTATGATAGAATTATCATTGGTTTTCCAGGACCACATCTCAGTCATATAACAAGGGTTGCCTTTACCGTACAGTATATTATTCCTTTCATCAGTTGTTAACCCATAAGAAGACAACATTGTGGGATTGGATATTACAGTTATGCTTTTCTAGTGTACTTGATGAGTTTTTATTTCCAGGTACCTCAAGTCTACCATCGGTAACATCATGCTAATCAATCGGTTCAGGAAACGGCCTGAGGATTGCGAACCGGGACCAGAGGAACAGATATTTAACTTTTGGATTGATTACTTCATGGAGGCCACCAAGACTGAACTGGGTGATGTCATCCGCTTTCCGGTGAGTTTCTTCTGTCCACTTTTGATGCTTAGCATTTGATCACTTGGGAATAAGAGGTGTAGTGAGAAGTATAAATTAGGATAATTTCTTGGGTCAATTAATGAATTTTAGTTATTTTGTATTGAATTTATTCTGTAAATACTCTTTCCATCTTTACAAGTCTTGCTGCTAGCTTGGGTAGGCTATTGTCATATGTGGTGAATGTTAACTCATCTCAAATGGTACAAGAATATATATGTTTAGGGTCTTATTCCTTTTATTTTTTTATAGTGTTAACCTTGCCAACTAAGTTTTCACTTTTAATTGTTCTTCACGGGATATTTCTTCAATCAGATTAATCATATAGAATTTCTTTCATTGTGTCATATTTCACCACTTCTTCAGCCATTATTAGCCAGCAAATGGAAATGAATTTTGGTCTGCTTCAGTACCAGTACTGTATTTAATGCTAGCATGGGATTAGGAAGGATATTAATAAGATGAGTATTTACTAATTGCTGGAATGAGTTTAATGGCCATATGCATATGGAAAGCCTATGGTTTTCTGATTATGCTGTTGATGTTCTCCCAGGGCAGAATGGCCTCCTGCCTCACAGACCCCCGGTATGCTCTGGTCGCAGTGTAAAAACAAATTAAAATAAAGGAGGGGCTGCCCCTATATGCCTGGGCTACCGATGCACATCCCAGAGAAATGGGACCATAGCTTACTGGACCAGGGAGTCTGGGGGCCTCCGACCACCAGGGAGATTGGGGAAGGTCTTTTGATCCCACAGCCAGTGCTGTGGGATCAAGTCCATGTTACCACAAGAGCTAAAAGTGGGGCTGCACCTTCCATGAGACCAGCCCTGAAGAGACCATAAGGGGGAGGGAGACTAGACTGCTGCATGCAAAGGGATAATGCACCCCTGTGTGCTGGTAGTCCACACAGCAGTGGGGGAAAAAAAAAGCCTCCGGTTGCAGTGGGCAGATCTCGTCAAATCCACTAGAAAGTGACCAGGTTCTACAACAATCTTTATTCTAGCCCTGTGGGGGATGGCTAATATACACAGAGAATAAAGTCAGTCCCCCTGGGCAGACTGTCTGTAGTTATATTTAATACTGTACTGTACCTCCCTTTCAATTTACCACTACTATTTTATCTTCAGATCCTAATCCTGGAACCCAGCAGAGTGTACAAACCAAGTTACTACCTGCCCTCATATGTCACAGTGAACCTTGGGGCAGAGGAGAAGAGCCTGCAGCTTTGGAACCTCTGTTTAGAACAAATGAAGGGTACCTGCCGAGAGGTTCATGACTGGCTTTTTGATGCTTCAAGTATCAAAAGTATCACGTAAGTGATTGTTAGATCTGTAATATGTTTTTGAAAAGGTGTTACCATACAAACTTATACTTAACTTGTGAGATCTGACTCCTAAAGATTTGGTGTGAAATATGTATGTATGACTTATTACAAAATTATGCTGTTTCTACCTGCCACCATTTTGACTTTGGTTTACCTGGAAGTAATTGTGTTTGTATAATAATAGTTACCTACTAACCAGTACTGGGTACTTCCTCAAACTGCAGTCGCCCTAGTTGTGGAAGTATGATTTAGTTTGCAGATTTGTATAGGCCTATGTGAAAATTTTCATGTAAATTTGCTGCTTTGTGATTGTGAAAGTGCTTCTGCAAATGCATATATATATATATATATATATCCCATTAATTACTATAGATGATGTTTTTAATATAACTTATTGTTAGCTAAACTGTAATGGATCAGTAACTAGAGATAATGTTTATCCCTTTAATTACAAAAAATATCTTGCAATGCTTGAATTATAAATCGATATTATAACAAGTAAGGAATACCAGTGAGAACTGACCTGAGTTCTGGGGTAACACTGAGACTGTGAGGACTGAATATGTGATTAATTAGATAAGTAAATAAATTAACTGTATCTACAAATTCTCCATTCAGATTATACAAGAGAGATGAACGTGCTGTATTCTTGTATGTGCAAGAAAACTCAGATGACTTCCAGATGTTCTTCCCATCCGAGCAGTGTCGTTTGACCTTCTTCAAGTTGGTTCAGGAGCTTACCATTGATCAGAAAGGCACTGTTTTGGATTTAGAGGCTGAGATATCATCAGGGCCTATCCAGGTGTGTTGGAGGGGATATAAAGTGTTGAAATAGTATTTCACTATAGTCCTTCTATTTCATGAAAGCGAAATATTGCGGCTGGGATAATCTCGTGAAGAATGCGCATCTGCTAACTCTTTCATTCTAAATAACAAATATCATATTCTTCACCATGAATTTCTAATTGTTTTGTAAATTCTGTGCATATTTCAATTATATATAAAAAAGGTACATATATTTTGTGAATTATTCTGATTTTGATGACCAAAATAGTATAAACCACATATGGTTTGGCAATGCTGATTTTGTGACGTTGCCAGCATGTGGCAGGGCAAGCTGATGGTGTATCATGTGTGATCACCCAGGTCCATACGGATTATCTGATACCACCATCTAGCCTTCATAGAATAGAATGACTATAGCCTTTGCTGTACTCTAACAACCGATGCCATAATTGAAGCCTCTGATAACTGAATCTCCATGGCATTCTGTCCATCCTTAACCAGTGAAATCCTGGGGTACAGATTTTGCCCGCCTACCTTTCCCTCACTTGTATAAATGCGTAGAGAGATAGCTGGTATAGATGATGTTTCCATGGATGGGTGTTCTTACCTATTTGTATCTTTACAGGATTGAGTCAAGCTCGTAATGTCCCGTATTTTAAATCACAATTATCATATTTTTCTTTAAAGTTATGTATGTTTTTGACACACACCACTTCTTCTGGTAATTTGTTCCATTCGTCGATTACTCTATTTGGAAAGCTATATTTCTGTACATCTTTATCTCCTCTTCTTTTAATTAATTTCTTACTGTGTCCTCTCATTGTAGGTATTCCTTGTTGACATAAGTTATCTATATCTATCTTTTCTTTTTCTGTGACACATTTGTAAACCATAATCATATCTCCTCTCTTTCGTCTTTCTTCTAGTTTAGGTAATTTTAGTTTCTTTAGTCTTTCTTCATAGCTTAGTTCTCTTAGACTTGGTAGCCATCTTGTTGCTGCTCTTTGTACTTTTTCTAATTTAGTGATATGTTTCTTTAAATGTGGGTTCCATACTACTGCAGCATATTCTAAGGTAGGCCTTATAAAGGATGTTATTATTTTCTTGACCATTTCTTCATCTATATAAGTGAAGGCCACTCTCATATTTGCTAACAATGCATACATGCTTCTCACTTTTTCATTTATATGATCATCTGGTGTTAATTTCTTATTTATCATTACCCCTAAGTCTCTTTCTTTCTCTGCTTCATTTAATATTTTGTTTCCAAGTTTGTATTGCCAATTTGGTCTTTTCTCACTTTTTCCAAACTTTATAACATGACATTTATCTGCATTAAACTCCATCTGCCATTTATTACTCCACTCTACCATTTTGTCCAAGTCATCTTGTAACTTTTTACAGCAGTCTTCATTTTTAATTGTTCTTTGTACCTTTGCATCATCAGCAAACATATTCATGTAAGTGCCATCTGTACTATTTACTTCTATATCATTTATATATATTAAGAACATTATTGGTGCCAATACTGAGCCTTGAGGAACTCCACTTATCACCTTCAGCCATGGAGAATAGTTCCCTCTTAGTACTGTTCTCATTTTTCTTCCTTCAAGGAAATCTTCCATCCATTTTAGTAGTTTTCCGTTCACTCCTCCTTTATGTTGTAATTTCCATATAAGTCTTTTGTGTGGAACTCTGTCAAAGGCTTTTTTAAAGTCTAGGTAAATACTATCCACCCATCCTTCTCTTTCTTGTATTTTTTCTGATATTCTCGTATAGTAACTTAGTAAGTTTGTAACACATGATCTTTCCTTCCTAAACCCAAATTGTCTCTCTGTTATCATATCATTTTTCTCCAGGTGTTCAACCCAATTTTTTCTTATAATTTTTTCCATAATTTTACATACTACACTTGTTAGTGATACTGGTCTATAGTTAAGTGGGTCTTGTCTATTTCCTTTCTTAAATAATGGGACTATATTTGCTTGCTTCCAACTTTCTGGTAATTTTCCTTGTTGTAATGAGTTTTGAAATATTATAAATAATGGCTTACTTAGTTCTTTAGCACATTCTTTTAATACCCAACATGAAATTTCATCAGGTCCACTTGCTTTAGTTTTATCCACAGCTTCTAACTCTTTCTCTATTTCTAATCTGCTCACCTCAAACTCTTTTAGTTCATACGTGTTTGTGTTCGTATTTTCTTCTGGTGTGAATACATTTTCCTTAGTGAATACCGACTGAAATTTTGTATTTAATATTTCACAAATTTCTTTTTCTTCTGTATATATTTTTCCTTCATCCATTATGTTTTGAATTTTGTCCTTTATTTTTGTTTTGCTTTTGATATAACTGTAGAATAGTTTTGGTTGTTCCTTACTTTTATTAATAATATCTTTTTAGTATTCCACTTGGGCTTCTCTTCTTATCTTGGTATATTCATTTCTTACACTTTTATATTTATTATATGTTCTTTCACTTCCATGTCTTCTGAATCTGTTCCATAAGGTGTCTCTCTTTTTCTTGGCTTCTATACATTTGCCATTAAACCATTGTTTGATTATGTTAGTTTGTGGTTTCTTGTTTGGGATGTATTTATTCACTCCATCCTGATATATTTTGCAAAAATTTGAATATTGATCATTTATGTTATCAACGTCTATCATTTCGTTCCAATTAATATTTCTGAAATACTTTTTTAATTCATTGTAGTTTCCTTTTTTAAAGTTTTGTATTTTGTTTGGTTTATCTTGGACTTCTACTATATCATATGATATTATGAAATCCCATTTTATTACAACATGATCACTTTTTCCTAATGGTGGTTTATATTCTATATTATTAATTTCATTTTCATTTCTAGTAAATATTAAGTCTAATAGTGATGGTTCATCCGTTCCTCTTATTCTTGTATTATTAGTAATATGTTGTGTTAACAAGAAGTCTTGAATTAAATCTAGTAATTTACTATTCCATTGGTTTTCTGTTGCCTTTGCTTCATAATTTCTCCAATCTATATTGGTGTTAAAGTCTCCTGTTAATATTAACCTTTGAGATTTGTCTTCCATCCTTTGTAACATTTCTTTGAGGTTCTTCTCTGTGAAATTTATTAGTTCTAAATATTCATTATTATCCCATGTTCTTGTCTTTGGTGGCATATATAATGTAGCAACAGTAGTTACTTCTTCTGGTGTTATAATATCTACTGCTATTAATTCAACTTTATCTGATACCTGTAATTCTGTTTGGTTTACCTTTAAATTTTTATGGGTTAAAATCATTACTCCACCTTCATTTTTTCCTACTCTATCTTTTCTCCATATGTTGTATTCACACAGGTTAAATACATCATTTGTTATTTTATTATTTAACTTAGTTTCTGTGAAGCATATTATCTGTGGTTTTTCTTCTTGTATAACATCTTTAATTTCAGTTAATTTAGATACAATACCATCTACATTTGAGTATATCATTTTTATTTTTTCATTTCTGTATATTTTTCCTAGTTGACATCTCTTTTTCTCCACCATTTTTTGACTTGCATTCCCACTACTCTGTAGAAAAAATGTCTTTCCTCTTCTTCAGTTCTTTCACTGTTCTTCCATTTTGCTTCTTCCACTTTTTCTTTGAGTATTTCTCTATCTTCCTTGGTTAAGCATCTGACTACCTGTATCTTGTTCCATTCTTCAGAGTCCTTCAAATTCCTGGCATTTCTCAATACAGTTTCTACCATGTTACTACTTTGTACAATTATCTTTAGTGGTCTCATTTTATTTTCTTCAAATTTCCCCAGTCTGTGGAATTCTTCTATCTTTACTTCTTCCTCTTCTTCCATTATGGTTTTCATTATACCTGTGATTTTGTTCATTTCTTCTTTATCCCTAGCTATTTTATTTCTCATTTCTTCTTCTTTTACTCCATATATTATTATTGATTTATTCATATCAATTGTTTCTCTGACAAACCTTACATTTTTTCTTATTACTTCTTTTACTTCTTTCTTTATGTCCATTATTCCTTTATCTTGCTTCATGTTTGTTTTTATCTCTTCTTTTTCTTTTAGAATCTGTGCATATGTTTTAACCATTTCTTCTTTACATGCATTTATTACATCATTTGCCTGTTCTATTTTCTCTTCAATTTCTTCATTCTTTTCCACTATGTGACTGACTTTGGTCAACACATCTGCCTTCTGTTTCATTTTGTTTATATCTTTCTCCTGTTCTACTAAATTTCCTCCTATTTCATTTGTTTTGGATTTTACTGTTTTTAGTTCAGTTGCCATCTCTTCCAATGCTATATCTTTCCTATTCATTTCCTTTAGTAAATTCTCATTTTTCTTTTTTGATTCAATTAAAGCCTCTTTTATTTCCAACACTTCATCCTCCAACTTCTTAACTCTTTTTATTACTTTATTTAGATCTTCAAACTCTACTAAATCACAATACTCCTCTTCCTTCTTCTTCTTTTTTCCTTCTCTTCTTTCAAACAGACTCATGATTGGTTTTTTACTTACAGTTTAGCTGCCTGGTACAGTACCATCTCTCACCCTAAGGAATTGCTGACTCAAACTTGTTATGTCTGCTGGCTACCACTGCCAGATTCACTCTTTTCTTCTCTCAGTTATTTACACTTTGTTGTTTTATATTCACTGCACTTTTCTACTCATTATCTTTCTTTACTTTTATGTGACCAATTAAACACAAGCTTGACTCAAATCCATAAACAAATAGGTAAGTGATGATTTATGTCTGGAGCTGTGGGTCAGCACGTCCACTCCCTGTGACTGACTGTGTTGTGTAGTTGGAGCTGGTTTGATATCCTAAATGGTAGGAGACATTAGTATATGTAAGCAGTAACCAACATAATTTGGAGTCTCCCAACCTATGGCGGTAGTGCCACCCTGTGTGGGGCTGTGTAGCCTGAACACCTCCTTACATTGCCCTTGCTGTATGTATGAAGTTCACAATATTATTAGAATTCAGGAGTTTAGGGAATAAGTGTGTATGCCGGTGAAAATTGACAACAAATAAAATTTTAGTGTTCATTAATGTCATTGCTTTTATAAAGTGAAAAATGGCATCCTTTGGTAGGAGTTTACCTTGGTACCTATGAACAGGAATCCAGCAAAAATCAGTTCTGCATTATTTACATACTTTAAAATGAAGTACTGTACCTGAATATTCAGCTGTTTTCAGTTTTGAGGGAAATTTGTGTGTATGTGTGATAACAATGATCTAATGTTACATCCATTCATGCAGTATGAGTACGAGGCGGACGACAGTGGTAAGAGGATGGTGTTGGGGAAGGGCACCTATGGAGTGGTATATGCTGCCAGAGACCTCAATACTCAGGTCAGAATTGCTGTCAAGGAGGTCCCAGAGAAAAACATAGGGTGAGTTAAAGTTTTGTGCTGGAGGGTAAAACTATTTTTTTTTTTATTTTTTTTTTTTTTTAGAAAAAATTTAAATAATGGCTCTCTGTCTCATAAAGGTAACTCATGTAATTTTCAATATTATATATTACATGGGATCAAATTGATGTAACAATACTAAATTATCATCATCATTATTTTCAATACCCCATTTCCCTTTTATATCTGACATTTTTAGCTTGTCTCTATTGATTTGATATCCAGAATAGAAATAGGAAAGCATTTGGCAGTCCTATGCATTATTTTTGTACCGACAATTTAACATTTAACCCTTTAGTTAATTTCATTGTGTTACCAATAGTATCAGAATGTGATCTTTTTCTACCTTTGTGCTTCTCTCTTGCACAGAGAGGTGCAGCCCTTGCATGAAGAAATAAAACTTCACTCAGAACTTCGCCACCGTAACATTGTGCAGTACTTGGGCACAGCATCAGAGGATGGTTTCTTCAAAATCTTCATGGAGCAAGTACCAGGAGGGTCCCTATCTGCTCTCTTGCGTTCCAAGTGGGGACCTCTTAAGGAGAATGAAGCTACTATTGCTTATTACACTAAGCAGATACTAGAGGGACTCAAGTACCTACATGATCAGAAAATTGTACACAGAGACATTAAAGGTAGGTTTTCTCAGGAAAAAAGCACCTTGCCCCTCAGCCTGGAGGATCATCATCAAAGTACCATTTCCCTTTTTTCAATATGTAGATGGCTTCAAGTCCATGTTACCACAAGAGCTACAAGTGGGGCTGCACCTTCCATGAGACCAGCTCTGAAGGTACCATAAGGAGGAGAGAGTTTAGACTGGTGCATGCAAAGGGATAATGCACCCCTGTGTGCTGGCGGTCCACACAGCAGTGGGAAAAAAAAAAAAGCCTCCGGTTGCAGTACACCTCACATGGATTTTTAATCCATGTGGGCAGATCTCGTCAAATCCACTAGAAAGTGACCAGATCCTACAACAATCTTTATTCTAGCCCTGTGGGGGATGGCTAATATTCGCAGAGAATAAAGTCCTCTACAGTAAACCAGTGTTATATAGAGAATTACATCTCACTTATTTTCCTTGCACACTGAATGTTCTTTCCTCATTAAGTCTTAAAGGAGCTCGCATTTTGATTAAATTTATCTGTGTATAATGTACATGTGAGGTGAATATAAGGTATAAGCACAAGTCTAGACTTAGAAAGCTGTATACTGTATAATTATGATACAGTACATTGAATTTCTTCTGACCCTTGCTTAGCCATTGCCAAAAAATACATGACGTCCTGAATACCTGTATACTGATTTGTTTCAGGTGATAATGTTCTAGTCAACACATACACGGGTGTAGTGAAGATCTCCGACTTTGGGACGTCGAAGCGACTTGCCGGAGTATGTCTGAGTACAGAGACATTTACTGGCACTCTGCAGTATATGGCACCAGAAGTCATTGACAAAGGTGCCAGAGGGTATGGTGCTCCAGCTGACATCTGGTCATTGGGGTGTACTGTTGTGGAGATGGCCACGGGAAATCCCCCTTTTATTGAATTGGGATCTCCAGAAGCTGCTATGTTTAAGGTATTTTTATACTGGAAATGTTTGTGTCATCCTTCATGTAGTAATTGTTTCTGATCACAAGTGGAACCAATCCACATTGATGAATTGAGTATTGCCTCAAACAACTACTGTTGTACTACACCTCCTGGTACATGTACAGTACTGTACTGTACATATATAGAGGATGTTTCAAAATTATGCCATCAAATTTTGAGGGTCAGTTTTATATTGAAAGCTACAAATTTTTTTTTTATGTATTTGATACAGTATGATACATATCCTATGTATATGATATATCCTGCATATATTTAACAGGTGGGACTGTATAAGATGCACCCAGACATCCCTGAGGAACTTAGTGAAAAGGCTCGAATTTTCATCCTGCGCTGCTTTGAAGCGGATCCCACCAAGAGAGCCACAGCTTCCCAGTTGCTTGAAGAGCCTTTCCTCACTGAGTAGGTACTCTTTTAGTAATGGAAATAATATGAGGTGCTGCAGCTTGCATTTCTTGTGAAGTTGAATTTACAGTATGAATTTTATTTTAGTTTAACAAAGGAGAACTACCTTCAACTTTAAGACTGATGACACAGCTCTTAGTTTATTAGAATGGGTGTTGTTACATCTCCTTCATAATTTCTTCATATTTTACTGCTGTAACTGGAAGATGGAGAGAAAGGCTACAATAAAGAGAGAAAGGTTGCAATACCTCCTTTTGGAAAAATAAGGTAAAATCCCTTTTATTGGGCATTCAAGGGAGCTCAGCTCTCTTAGATACAGTGAGACTCCAAATGTCTGAAATGTGTGAATGTTCTGAAGTCTCTGTTTTTTTAAATTACATGCATACCTTTCTTAAAGTATAATTGAATATACACAATACTATTACATTTTTAAGTTAGTTCCTATGTTTTGCTAAAAAGCATTCATAAGGCAATGTAGTTAATGCTTGATTCTATGTACTCTGATTCAACATAGTGTACCCTTTATTCTGCAGACCAAATCCTGGTTCCTTATAATTTAGTCTGTTTAGAAATATAACTTTACTATAATTTAGCCCTTAGTTTAAAGCCTAATATTACATCCAAACCATGGAAAATCTACTTTAGTTACAATATGAATTAGTTATTCTCGGTCAGGGCATTTGAACTCCTCCGTTACTGTTACCCAAACATTCACTCAGTGACTGAGCATCACTTTTGTTGTAGTTGTCAGAGTAATTACATCTCATGCTCTCCTTCTCCATTCCATCCCCCACAGAAAAGATTACAAACAACCCAAGCAACGAGCTTGAAAACTATGCTGATGAATGAGAGAACTATAAACTTACAGATGCTGGGATTCTTGTTATTTGGAAATTTGCTTTATTTCCATTCATCTCTGTTATAACCTTGCAAAACACTTTATTTGCCATAAATTATTCTGTTCTAAATAAAAAGAGTCCTGATTCTGAAAAAATGGATATTTGAAAAAGGAAGACGAGGAAAGTTTTGTAAATCTTTTTTTGCTGTTTTGTAGGAACATAGGCTGTTTTCATAGCATGAGGCTCAAGTTTTTTATTAAACTGTATTAACATGAACTGCATGTTACAAAGAGGTTTTCAGAAATTTTTTCCCTCAACTTGATGTTTATAATCCCCTGTTAGTTTGGGAAGAAAGAAGAAAGGGATGAGACTCACCAACCAACAGGAGTTCTCGCGTAGTATCTCCGTCCCAGCTGACCGTTCCCACCGCCAGCAGCATGGGGAGAAGGGGCGCTTGGCTAGCTCCCCAGATGACAGGTCAGTCTCCAAATATTAACACAGATATACATAGGTAGACATTGATGTATAAATGCAGACAAAAGTCTCTGGCCACAGTCAGATCATATAGGCCTTATCAATGAAAGTATTAACCTGTCTATATAATGATTGATGCCATAATCCCAAGAGGGGTGGCTGTAAACAAACTCCTGTACCCTTCACCATTGCTCATCCCTCTTTTGAGCTTGCATCACACCCTTCCATACACTTTTCAACTCTCACCTTTCCACCTCATTCTTCATCTCTCTCTCTCTCCTCTACCAGCTCACTATCATACATATAGTTAGCCTTTCACTTTCCATTTATTCCAAGTGGTCAGACCATCTCATGGTACCCCTCCGGAGGTTTTCCACTATATCCACCTCAATGCTGCATCACTTGCAAACAATATCCTTTTAGGCAGCCAGTCTGTATGTGACTTTACCTTCTCCTTTTCAAGTAACTCATTCTACTACTCATATTCTTGACTTGTGTTTGTCTAACAGTTTTCATACTTCAGTTTCAGCATGAAGGTTGGGATTTTAACGTAATGTGATATGTTTACATTTGGTTTTAACCCCTAAACACATCAGTTGCTTGTGGCTGCCTGGTGCCATAGCTACTTATATAAATATAGTCACTTCTCAATTGAGTACTGTCCTACTATAAACCTTCCTCACTATGCCAAGGAGACCAATTCCCTTAGAGTAGCCACACACTTTTCTCTTCTCTTCTCTCTACTCATGTATTGGTGGCACTAGTACAGTACTCTCAAGTTTCATTTTTTCAGCACTCATAACACATTTTCCATACTTAAGTATGGGACATCAATTAATACTTACCCATTTAACCCTCTTCTAGGAGCAGTGTTCCGATGTTTTGTCCATTGTGTCATATTTTCTAGGGCAATACCATGCACATATAAAAATTGCAAATATAAACACACATGGACAGTAAGAGGGATGCATGCGTGATAGAGTTTTCAGTCCATGTTATTTGATGTGTAAAATTTTACCATGAGTTCATAATCTATTTCAACACTTACATTGATCTGTTTAATTTTTTACACTTGTAAGAAATTATAGTTTTGTACTTCCATCAGAAATAGAAAAATAAGATACAGATGCTGTACTTATACAGTTATGATTGGGTATAATAAGTACAGTAACAGTTAAACCAACAAACTTACATAACCTAACCCTTACCAGTACAACATAAGGAAACTAACCTTGTGTCCTTTGGTAATGTGGCAACTTTCCAAACTGAATTTACTATCAGAGAACAACCTGGCAAGCCTCCCGTAGTGTGGGTCTCCCAGTGTATTCTAAACAAAACACTACAACAAAAATATCATGAGGAATATAACAAAATGTTTTGGTACTTAATTATGAACTTAAAGTAAACCAGTATCATAATACAGTAGAAGTCCTGTTTTTTGGCACTTTCGGGACCAAGTAGGTGCCAAAACATTGAATTTGCTGAATCATTGGATAATTATGTAGCATGTGATTTTTTGTAACTATAAGTAATGAATAATTAATACATAACCTATTTTTTTCGTATTCATTTGTGAAATACAAAAATCAAGGTGTATTTATGATGTGTAGATGATCTGTGGCTGGGAGCGTTTCTTCATTATGATTACAGAAGAAAGATTTCCACTTGTTGAAGCCATTTTTCAATAATAAATGTTCGTAATAATAGAGGTAGGCCAAGACAAAGTTCACCACAAGTTCATCACGCATTCAAAAGTAACGCTCACTCACAAGGGCCGAATACGGGATAAACTCGTTGTCTCATACGATCTACTCTTACCCTCTCACACAAGAGCCCTGGTAGCTAACCAGTTAGCCTAATGGGAGGAGATTAGTCCATGACGTCACTGCACAAGATGGCCGACGATCATGGCTCCCTTTTCAAAGCTGTCATGTACCGATATCTTTTGGAAAATGTGCCGAAATGTCGAATAATTATCAGAATGGGACTTATTTTTAAAAAGTGCCGTAAAATCGGATGTGCCGAAACGTTGGATGCCAAAAGACTGGACTTTTACTGTACTACTAATGTTTTGCATGTACGTGTGATTTTGGGTCGTGGCATTACTGGTAGGCTCTGAGTGTTGAAGGCTTGAAGTGTAGTGAAGCCTACAGTACTCTACAGTACTTGGATATATGTTTTGAAGAAGCCCATTTAAGCTTGTTGCCATGAAAGAAGTCATGTTAGCTTTTATATCTCCTCTGATAGAGACTTCAGCATATGATATTATATGTACTGCATGTAATATACAACACACCTTTTATTAATTTATTTATTTAATGCATTTTCGAATGTATGTTTCTTATCTCCAGAGTCGGATTGCTTGGTTTGTATACCCTTTTTCAGCATTTGTGCATTATGTAGCATTAAGTACACATATAATTTAGTATGGCAGGTGGTGGTCTATTGGAAGAGCACTTGGCTGGAGTCCCACACTGGGCAATCTTGCCTTGGTTTGACTCACTTTGAGGTACTCTTGCCACCAGCCCACCACTAGCTAAAGTAATCCAGCCTTTGGTACCCCCTGAGTAGGCTAATACAGTATAGGACATGGATATCACTACTGGCTCAGTATTATTATTATTGTTATTATTACTTTTTTTTAGAAATAAGTGTAGGAGACATTATCTATTATAATTGAATACAGTATCTATCTATCTCTACAGTATCTATTTATATTATATAAATAAAATTTTTCAAGCTTATTTTAAATACTGTATGATATAATAGGAATACATATACCAGAGTTTGTCTACTACCGGTACATCAAATAATCCATTTTATAATTTCCCTTATAGCTGATAAAACATTCCTCTTCCACATATAAAATTTACCAGCATCTCCCTGTGATTGAAACTGCTTGAACCTGACAATACTAGCAATCAGTACTTGAATTTTTAATGTAATATTAACTTGGTATATAATTTTCTCCATAATTCCTTTAATCCACTTTGTTTAATTTGTCACTGTAGCTAAGCTTAATATTTTATCAATTTTCTCTGTAGTGCAAGCTTCTTTTGTAGTACAAAATTATTTATTCTGGACTTAGAAATTAATACTCTTAATTAAGAAATCCTCACTTATCCTAATGGGAGTAACACTATTGCCTTATTCTCTCCATATTATTAAAGTCCCCAGATTAAATGTCTTTATATAATGATCAGCCTACATCCTACTACCACACTTAGCCCAACTTTAGTATCTTGTAAAGCTTGTGCATTGTACTGTAGAATATAAATCCAAAATAATTATATTCCCTTACTTTTGGTCTAATGTTTTAAGAAATTAGTATTATTTATGCAAGGTTAACTACAGGTTTGCACGTAATCTATGGCTCCAAGAATACCCATCAGATGTTAAAATTGTATTAGTTGATGCCTCCAATACATATAGATAACATTAAAGTATAGATATTAACATTATTGATCAAATAATGTGATGTGAAAATTTAAGTCTTACTAAGTTATGGTAATGCATGAAGTTAAAGAGCTGTATTATATCATTCTTTTGGGTATTCTATGTCCAAATATTTAGCTAGTGACTGGACCTTGACCAGCATTTCCTATTACAGTATCATTTTTGGTTTCTGCATGCCATAAACTTGTACTGCAGATGCATAGTTATAAAAAAATCAACCATCCTTGTAGAAAGATACACTTAGTGCTGTAATTATGATTTGGACCCAAAGAAAGTCTGGAAAGTACAATACCATGGACCCTGTATGGTGTCCTTAATTCTGAGTCATGCAAGACCTGCCTAGTTTAATTGCCAGCAAAATAAATTACCTGAAGCACATGTTGCATTTAGATTTTGTTTTTGTTTTATTCTTTTGCTTTTCATTTCTCTACATATGCAAAAAAACACCAAAATTTTAAGAATGCTTTAAGGATTTAAAAAAAAAATCAGGTCCCGTCAAAAGCTAAATAGAATACCATGGTGTGTATGATGAATGGTGGTGGCTGGTTGTGATGGAGGGCTCTTTGTGTTTGTAGCCTAGAGCTGGGTTATGGGTATGCCTCGCGGTGCAACACAGCCGGCAGCCCTATTGTCACGCCCGTATCACCCTCCTCCTACCTCTCGTCTCTCTCCTACTCCAGGTAAACAAAGTTCCGCTCGACCGGCCATGTTAAGTCTATCTACCTAACTTTGGCATTAATGACATGGTTTCATAGCAAGTTCATCTGGTAAATGCCTCCTAGGGACAGGACTTAGATTCTGTTACTGCATGTATATGAAAGTAATCATATTAGAAAAGGTTTTGTCAGCTTTTGTTCTTAGGTTTCAGTTAGTCATTGCCAATAACTTCAGCAAGTAGGGGTGTACAGTATGTATAAGGAAGAAACAAAGATACATGTCAGATAGGTAGGGAGTATGCCAACTTGGACAGAGTGTAAATTATTTTTGGATGGGAAGAGGTTGGAGAGTGTAAAGGAGTTTCAATTTCTAGGCACAATATTGTATAAGTATGGGAGCGTGGAAGGGGAGATCAGAGAGACAATCATGCAGGGAAGACAGGTTATATGATTGTTAAGGAGAAGCATGGAAGGTAGAAGTGTGAAGATGGAATCGAAAAGAAGACTAAGAAATAGTACTTTATACTAGAGAGCAACTAACGCTGACATGTGTATAGGAGACATGGATTAAGGGCACATCAATCTGGAATAGGTGTGGTGGAAATGAGCTTCTTGAGAGGAGCATATGGCTTGGGAAAGTGTGATGGGGAAAGCTTTGAGAATGTCTATGCAAAATGTGGTCTGGGTGTGAAGGAAATTGGTGCTAAGTAGAGAGGGAGTGAATGAGAGTGTGAAATGTAATACTTTGAGATGGTTCAGACACTTGGAGAGCATGCAAAACGGAAAGTGTACAAAGAAGGTATATGAGAGTGACCTTGAGGGGTAACATTGGTGTGAGAGGCAGACCACCAGTCATTTGGGTGAACTTGATAGAAGAGTATGTGATGGAGAAAAACCTTTGTGGAAGGAGAGGGTTTGACCAAGCAGGGTGAGTGTGTTGGAAAAGAGTGAACTGGAGACTCTTCTGTCGTAGTGTGGAGTTCCTGGAGGAAGTGAGGCATCAGAGCTATAGATAGATAGATAGCACTTATAAAATGTGGTAAACAGACAGAAGAAACACCAAAATGAACATTCCTGAATAAGTGAAACATCAGTTACAGATCATCCTCATTTTGGTGTTTCTCTCTCCATAGGATGAAATACATTGAGGCAACTTTTCTTTAGCATGAGAGAATGGTATTAGCATCCAAGTGTATACAATACATCCCATATACAGGCTTGCTTTTGAATACATCTCAGATACAGGCTTGCTTTATGTAGCATTTCCATATATAATAGGATGCACCTGAGAATGCTTTATAATTTGTGATATGTTTGAATAGTGCTGCCTTTGCATATGATATATTGTGACAATTTTGGTCATTCTATTCAAGGAGGCCAATTTCCAAGACAAATCTTGTTCTGTATCATGGTAATCGTTTATGTAGGCTACTGTACACTGATTTTTTTTTTTTTTTTTTTTTTTTAAACTCTCATTTGGAGTAGGTCCTATAATTTTAATTATGATGTAGCAAACTGCATAATAATTCACCTTAACCATCTCAAGGTGGTGACAGTTATTGTGCATCGTATATGTCTTACTCTGACTAATGAAAGGTGTTACTGTATGTATCACTGGGAAACTCGCATTCTGTACCTCCATTCATTTGCACTAAACCAATTAATCACACCTTGCTACTAAATTCCATTGTGTCATTCTTAATATCCCCCTTTCCCCTTCCTTCATAACCAAACTAACTTACACTTAAGCACATCAACAGCAATATTAAACACATGATTACTGAATACTCAAGTTTAGAAGTCACCATTACATTATTGTGATATTTTTTCATACATATTAGGCTAAAAGCAACTTACAATACCAGTATTATAATTGCAAGAAAAGTTTAATGCTAAATTCATTTATTGAAGATGAAGTAGCAGTTGAAGCTAGAGCAAACTTGGAATTTTATGATGCTCTTCATTTCTTAATTGGAGTATGACTAATTATTGTAAAAAAAACCATGTGAGTTCCGAAAAGTATAATTGACGGAGAAGACTACGAAGTCTTGGCTCGTCTTTGGCCTGAAGAGGGATCAAGATGGGCTGAGGTATTGTAGTCCTCCTTGTTAGTCATACCTTTTGGAACTCCCATGGGCTTTCTTAACATTTGCTTCATTCATGGGAATATGAATTTAAAATCCATAACTAAATATGACCTGCCAACTACAGTACTCTATTTATTCTGTTTATTAATAGCTCTGATATCGCATTTTTTCTGGGAATTGATTCTTTTCAGTATTCTCTTTTTGAACACTACCTCTTGCTAACACCCAAACACATATTCCACATCTAGTCCTCCACCTGCTTCACCCAACTGACTAGAAGTCTACCTCTCATAACATCATCATCATAAGTACCCCATTTCCAATTTTTCAAAGGGTGGGGAGGCTCCAGTGCCAGTGCAGGACCCTTGACAAGCAAGGGGTCCAACTATGAGGCTATATGACTCTCTAATGGGATCATTGTTAGAGAGTGGGGCCCCCAACCCTCACTTCCCTACCTGTATTGTAGGGGATACAAGGCTGACTGCACCATTGCAAGGATGGTGGGCGATGGGGCTGCCACTTACCTACGCCAGAACTCTTCAGTCTCATTATCATACATCCTCTTTGTATAAATTCCATTTTCTCTCCATGTAACCAAATTACAGTGTGTTATACTTTGTCCACTCAAAATCACTCTACTGTACTTTCATTACACCAAGTGCTATCAAAGCTGTACCATGCCTCTCATATACCTTTCATTGTCTCAGCATCATACCTCATCAAACCACTTCCTCCTTTCAGGTAGCTGATTGTTAGTCACCTTAGAAAAAAAAAAACATACTAACCAAATTTTTATGTCCCCATAAACCATAAACTTTGACTGTGTCATGGAAATTGCTGCCAATGGTGTTTTCATCTAAAATAGTAATAAAAAAATAAAAAAATCTAGGGGAAAAATTGTGTGTGCTTCTTATTTATAGTACTGTACAGTATTTATGAATGTGTAAGAGCATAATGTGAAATATTGTATACAGAAAAACAGTTTTGAAAGTTTGGCAAGAAAATTCTGAGATATGAGTAGAGGGAGAAGTAAATCAAGCTTTGAAACTAACTTACATGGAAAGTTGTGTATCTCTGCAGCTCTGTGATGACAGGATCAGACCTGGACGACTCACTGATGACGCGCCGCTCCTCCAGCAGTGGCCTCTTGTCCCCAGAGGTTGACTCACCACGTACAGATGGGGTTAGTACTCCTCTATGAACTTTGTATAGATATTGTCATGTAGTGTTGCATTACAAGTCACGCACCAATTACAGATGGTATCGGTAATCATCAATGAACTTTTGTCTACTACTCCAGTTTCCTTATAAGTCATACCCTTGTAGTTATCCTTTGTAAAACTTCCACCGCCTATGAACCTCTTGTGTTTCTTTTTAATTTTTTACTGAATTAATGGCATGGAATACTGGTAATCCAATATAAGTTTTGTATATGGCAGGTCAGGAAAAATTACTGTGCCACCCTGTTTATATTTTTATTTGCATCTGTGGACAAATTTAGAAGCCTATACAGTAATCTCAAAGTTTAGGTACGGAATTCAGTGTATTTTCCCTGGAAGGTGTTTTGATATTGCTCAAAAGTAAAGAGATTATACGATATGGATTCATCACACACTGACAAACTCAAGTGTTCCAGAAGTGTTATTGCAAATGCTTATAATTATGTGATATACAGTCCCCTCCTGGTGAATTGTTGTCTGTTATCAATCTTTACTGTGTTAAGTGAGTTAACTTTTTGTTTATAGTTAATGAAAAAAATAGGAATAATGTAAGTTATGGAAAACTTCCCACAAGTCAGAAGATGGCTTTTTTCCTCTAATGGTTCAACATTTTCATATTTGCTAGTGAAGCCTTAGGTGGAGAAATAGTGTTCTTATGATTAACTGTAGTTGAGGAAGCTGTCTGAATTGTTGTATGATGTTGCAGGAACAAGATGGCTTTTACTTGCTGAAGAAGGACTCCCAACGCAGGATGACCCTGACTCGTGTCCTAATGCATGATCAGCAGAAAATTGTAGAGATATGGTATCAGCGGCTGCAGCAGGAGCTTGGCACAGATAAAGTCCTTCTTACACAGGTACTGTCATGCAATGATTGACTTTACCCCTTTACTGTGGCATACACATTCCCTGGCTAAAAATTAAAAGAAAATCGACTGTTGGCACACAATTTTATCATCAAAATCCCTAACTGAAATGGCTAAGACTTTGTCCAAATATAGATAAGTTCTTCAAATAAAAAGATTGGTAGCACAGATTTGCATTTCCAGTTTGCATAATTGTCGTGCAGTAGGTCCAGTGCACCAACCTGCAAATACTTCAGAGTTTCCATTTAAGGGGTTAAAGCTTGATTGTTTGTTAACCATGAAGAATTTTGTATTTAATTCTCATCATTGGTAATATGCCAGTTTGTTTGTACTAATATTTGTTTTATGTATTCCTATTTAACTATAATTGTAAATTCTTTCCCAGGAACACCTGCTCCATATCATGGTATCCATAAGGGAATTTATCCCTGATCATAAGAAATCATGCATAGAGCAAGCCTTCAGTGCACTGAGGGAGCAGATCAACTTTGAGGAGGCCATGAATCAAATCAACCTTGCTCTCTACACTTTCCAAGACGCTGTGAGTAAAGACTGTATGGTATGGAAAAGAATGCCACAATTACTGTTACAGTACTTGTTTTTCATTTCTTTCAAGTTATATATGTATTTTTTATGTAGCAAGCAGCAGTGTAAGTTTCATAATCATAAAATGTTCTAGGACACTAATTTTGTAAGAGTTTTTAGTGTTGCTAAACTTCCAAGGTTACTCAGTCTGGAGAAAATTTTGCAGACCATTAATTATTAGCTATATGCCATTTTGGGAGGTGCTCCCAAACAACTCTTCTTATTAGATGAATAACTTCTTGGTGATCCAGGCCTTCTGATTGTGTATCCAGTAGACAGGCAGCTGTTCTTGTTTCTGTCTCATAGAGCTCGGGAGTTTGCTGAGTGTCTGATGGAACCTCTACAGGAAAGGTTGGGGGGATATAACAGAGAGTTGGTTTTATAACCCACACTCCCCCCTTTCATATCATAAGGGATATGAGGCTGATTGCACCATATCAAAAAATGGTTGGCAATGGGGTCAGTATTTCACTGTGTCTACAGATAAATGCATTTTAAATGCTTGATGTTTTCATGCACTATTTCTTATTGGAATTTGATTGATGAGGAATGTTGATTGAGTCAAAAAGGAGTGTTTTGGCTGAGGTTTGGATTTTTTTTTTACAAGAATCCCTATGCCTACAATTTGTTGTTAAGGCAATACAGTACTGTACTGATAAAGTATTGTCATGTTCTCATTCTCTTTCTGGTGGTACTTGGTATGGCTCGGCAGTAAGAGCTTTGATACTTTGTCATAGACCAGAAATGTCTATGTTTGAATTTTGTCCTGGCAGGTGTCTTGTACTATACAGATATTCTGGCCTAACGCAATAAAGAATTCATTCCATTTGGACAGTTAACTTCATATGAAATTTATTTCTAAGGTTATTCAACCATATTATTTCTCTTTCTATTACAGGTGAATGAAGTACTCAAGAGCCATAGCATCAAGCCCCACTGGATGTTTGCCCTAGACAACCTGGTTCGCAGCGCTGTCCACTGTGCCATCACTGTTCTCTCACCAGGTCAGGCAGGGTCTTACACAAATCAGGCCCTAATGTTGACTGATTAAATCTTAAAGGCAGGTTCCACCACCATCACACTCACTTCCCTCACCTTCATGAATTTTGAACCAAGGAGACAAGAATCCCTCATCAGCCTTTGTCATCCGCTGCAGGAATAGACCGCTCACATAATTCTTCTACAGATTTGCTTAGGGCAAGTTGGGAATATGCAAGTATGTGAATGGTGACCGATGAATAGCAAGAGTCAATTATATATGTCAATCTTCTTTGCAGAGCATGAAATCCTACTTGGTCCTGATGCTGGTGGGCTGTTAGGTGGAGGTGGAGGGAGGGATGTGGTGGAGGAGGGGAGCACTTCTGGAGTCTCCACCATTAACTCCACCAAGTCAGCTCGTGTTCTTCATGACTTTCACCATTCCAAACACTGCCACCAACTCCAAGAAAACCTGCAAGCCACCAGGGCAGAGAATCTTAGGTCAGAAATGTCATATATATTTTGCTCATACATATAAAGTTTAACAACATACAATCTCAGTATTGTTTATGTATCTCTTTTGTTGTCATAACAGGAACAATTATAGTGAAAGAGTTTCATAGATATGCATATGTTTACAGATTACTGGAGGAGTTATATCTGTCGGAGAGACGATATGGGGATCTACTAAGGATGTTTTTAAACGAAAGACGAGAACAAAACAACCACCTGGCCAGTCAAATGGGTATCTCCTCTCTGTTGCCCCACATACCCACCACCACCACCAATAATATCAATAAGAGGTTGTGTCGGGGGTCATCAGTTGGAGCAGAGGCAAAAAGTGATGAGGAAAAAGGTGCAGTAGCCAGGGCAGGTGGAGCAGAGGGAAGTAGTGGCGGAGAACAAGTGGCAGGAGTAAGACCCCATGTTGTGCAGCGTGGAGCAGGAGGCCGGGAAGGTTGGGTGGAGGATTCCCCACCAGGTACGCAGGGCTCAGGATCAAGTGGCGACACTATCACTGCTGAGGTTTGTTTTTCACCAATATTTTACTTACCTCTTAAAGATAATCATTGATGATGATTGAATTTTCATCTTGCCTTTGTCTAGCATAAAAATGAAATTGTTATATAATGAAATTCATGAGCTGGGTGATGGTTCCCGCTCCATACTCACAATGTGCAACACATCTTTCTAGTCATTGAAGTGCCAAGACTAATTATATTTTATACAGCCTAATGTGTATGATACATGTAATTATTGCAGGTCATATATCTTAGTCAGGGGTGGATTTAATTTACATTTGTTTGGTAAAAAACATCTTAATTTATTATGCTAAATTCTCTTAACTACCCCACACTCAATACCAGTTGCCTTCACTCTCATATGACACCTCTCACACACATTTTCATTGCTCTCTGCATTCCGTCTTGTCAAGTCACATGCTTCTCTCAAGTAGTTTATAAAAAATTTTCTCTATCACATATAGAACACTAGTGAGGGGGCTACTGCTTCTGCACCACCTGTAATGGTGATCGACCCTCCTACAATCCATGTATCCTCGCGCAACATCGACATGGAGCTGGTGCAGTGGCTTCAGTCACTTTCCCTTGATCCAGAAGATATTGATAAGGTAATAAGTAAGCTCTATACAGTGTGAAGAGCTCCATTAAATTAGATCAGTACTCCATTGTTTAGGTTTTTTATAATGTTGATGCTTATAGCATATTCAGTTCCTCTACATTGTTTCCTGTTGATAATACCTCTAAAATCACATTAAAGATCTGTGTACTGTATGGAGCATAATTACTCGAGATCATCCCGTCTTTCATATTCCAATAGGACTGCAAATCAGTAATGTTTCTGAATAGTTGCTGTATCTGTATGAGTGAATCTGTAAATGCTAGCGGCCATTTGCAATTTGGTATACTGTAGTTGTTTACTTTGGTTAGTTTCGTACCCATGCTGACCACAGTTCAGTTGGGTGTAAGAGGAGGAAGAGTGCATTAAAGATGGAAACATGGTTGGTAGGGGAGGAAATGACTGAATGAAAAGGGGAGTTTTGAAACAGGAAGAACTGGAGAATCCTCTGCCGTGGCCACCCCCTTGAGGGAGTTCCTGGAGAGAGCAAAGTATCAGAGCTCTACTGTAGATAGATAACCTCACACTAACTGAGTAATGATAATGGTGAATTCTAGAAGTTGGTTGGACCTGTAGGGTTATATAATGAAGCTAATTCATTATTTCAGTTCTTGGCTGAAGATTACACTAAGGATGATGTACTCAGCTGGATGACACGTGATGATCTGAGGAAAATGAAGATGAGGTTAGTTGCATGTTTCATATAGTTTTATGTGATAATCTTGGTTTAAAAAGTGTTAGTGCAAGATGTGATATTTATATTATTTTATAACTCGGTAAATGTGTCTCTCCAATCACCCGAGCCCTCTAACTTAACATAACCCTGGTCAAACCTTTATTTCCATGTATTATTTTTAATTTATCTTTTCTTTCTTTGTTTCAAATTCTTATATGTGTGTATCTTTTATATGAAAGAGGTTGTATTTTGGTTGGATTCTTATAAAGCTTGTGCTGGGTACTTGACCATCTCCAATTAACCCATGTTATATTCATTATTCAGTGATTCACTGTCTAATTGTTTCTTTAGGAATGTGTCCCAATCAGAGAACATGTAATCTGTACCTGTTACAAAATCTTTTATCCTGTAAGCCAGTTTTGGGGATAGTGTGATAGACTACAAAAAATATTCTTAATAAACTTTTGGTATTCCCCTACGACATTGTCTTATATAATATGATATATACCATTATAGCTGAATATGACATTGTTATGAATATGACATTATATTTTTCAGGGGTGGTGTGGAACTTCGAATTTGGCGTAGTGTAATACAACATCGCCAAGCGCTGGGCCTTCCCATCAACCCTGAGGAGGTTAGTGTATCCACCAACAGTTCTAGCCAAGCTGCCTTATCATCACAGCCACGACAACCCATTCAACCCACACAACCACTACAATCCACACAGTCACTACAATCCACAAAATCAACACAAGCCACACAACCAACACAGTCCACACAAACATCATCATCATCATTGTCATCATCATTACCTGCTGCAATTCACTCTCGGTCATCTACAGCCACAGTGTCTGCCACCCCGCCACCTTTACATCCTAAGCCACCCCGGGCCTCAACAATGGCTGCATTAAAATCACAAACTCCATTAAAACCACGGACATCAAAATCATAGGTACTGTAGCTGTTAAGTTTTTGTCGTCATGAGTTTGTCTTTTTATGAATACAGTAGTATGATCTGATGGTCAGTGGAACCAGTTTTATCAGGTAATGATGATTAATGTTTATGAATTTTATGTTGCTGGTAATAAGTGTAAAAAAATTATACGATTGTTGATATACCCTGTTTTTGATATGATAACATTCTGGTAGCTTATTTTGAGTTCCCAAGAATGATTAGCAGTGGCCTTTCTCATAGGATAGTTTTTTTTTAATATTTCTACTATTTACAATATATAATGCTTGATAAAGGTAGTAGGAATTGATAGCTATCTCACTGACCTGAGACAAAAGTGCTCTATCGGTACCAGCGATGTCTTTTCTTCATCTAGTTGTTGTAAAATAAGTAATGAAATGTCTATTCGATTTTATGATCAGATTGATTCTCTTTGCAAATAGTTAGGATAAAAAAATTTATTCTCTTGGCAAGTAGGTAGGATATACTGTACCTATCAATTGCAATTGATATATTACATATGTGGTGCTATTTATAATTGAAATTATTGTAAATGCTGTAATTGAAAGCATTTTATGAGTGCATTTCTACAAGCAAGGGTAGTTTAGGTGAGCCTTTATCAATTATGTTACTTGCTTGCATATATTGGTGCTTTAGAGGCCTTATTGTGTTTTGTGGCTTAGATATATGTGTGTCATGTATGTACACAAGTGTGCATGAGTTTAACAGTTTTGTAAATATCTTGAGAGTTTACTTCCAAAGCAACAAAGATGGTAAAGAAATCTTAGATTATGTATATAAGTAATGTTAAGTTTTAGCTAACCAGAATAATTTCTGATGTCATATTGATTGCTCAGTGTTGGAATAATAGATCTGAAGTTGTAAATATTGTATAGCTCCTGCAGGGCTGGTAAGACTATCATAATGATGATGCTTGAGTACAGTTTTAGGATTTCATAATGCATCAATCATCATTATAATTGTACATTGAGGGAGCTGCAATACTAGACATGTACATAATTTTAAGCACCATCCTTGATTTTAATCCCATATAGACTGGGAAAGAAACTGATGTGTTGTGTAGATATTTTTAATTTGCTCTCTTTGCTCTCTCCAGATATATTTAGAGCACACAATTTTATGATATATTTATGTATATATGTGTATACATTTAGCATTGTATATGTATGTAACACAAAGTAATGTAATAACATATTTCCAGAACTTCATTTTGGTAATAGACACAGAGGTATAGATGAGTTTTTATTGTGTAGCTTCCCTGTTTAGGAGATATGATTAAGAATAGAAAGTTTTGTTTTGTATATCATTGTAGAAAATATTATTAGCTTTTTCCTAACACATAACCCATTCACTCATGAAGTAAAGTCTCCAAAGCTTAGTACTTATTATGAATCAAGTTGCCATTCTTTTTATATAACTTGACTGTACAGTATGTAGTACATGTATGAAGAAAAAGAAACCTCTTTCGCTGCTGGATACTTGCTCCCACCTGAATTATACCCAAATTAAAAATTATGTCTCATGTGTGTGTAACAGACCATGCATGCAAATATGATAGATTTGCCTTTTTCCCATATGTAGTTCAGTCTTGATAAATGGGCACTATTTTCTATTGCAGTTTCTTAATTGTATGTACTAATTTTTAAGAATTTTAATTTCTTTTTTTATAAACTTGGTAACCAATTTTTATAAGGGGAAAATAGATGTTATACCATAAATATTTATGCATATACTTAGATGTTATTATGGATATATATTCATTGTGTGCATAATTGGAGGGTTGTGGGGATTTGGAGGCCCCCTTTGGCCATCACATATGGCCTCTTAATATGGTGTATTCAGTCTCTGGAGGATAGGTTAACTTAACTGTGAGTCTACCTGGGGTAAAGAGTAAAATCTTCCCTTTGCAGTGGACTGGCACCCCCTTAGAAAAGTAAACCTACAGTATTATCCCCACCCTTTAGAAAAATGTAGCTAAATAGCATTTTGATGATGAATAATCAGTAAACTATGTTACCCTATTATTGGAAAACTTAACAAATATGTAATACAACTTTCTTTTTTTCTCTCAACACATTTTGGAATTGTCGGAAGTTATAAAACATTAGGGAAGAATGAGAACAAGCTTTGGAGGCTTTTGTATTTAGTTTTATACTACATGCCATATATGTCGGCATACAAGGCAACTTTTGAGGCTACAAATAGTAGTTATATAATCATGGGCTATTCTGTACAGAATATACAATATGTGATTCTTGAATGCCTGGGGTTAGGTCTGTCTTTTTGGGTGATGAAATTTACAAAAATTGTTTATCACTAACTAAAATTCAGGATAACTGTTAAATACTAAACATGCACCTAATAAGAAAGATATGATGAGGGAAAATGTTAAAGAGAGTAGAGAATAGGAAGGTCAAATTTGAAATATGAAGTCACTGATAAGGGAGTGAATAGGAAAAGTTTATCATGGGCTTGGCAGCGGCTGCCATATGATGGTGGATTTATTTTGTTTGGCTTATTATGGGATGTGGTAAAGAGTAGGGCTGGACCAAGTAAAGAGGGAGTGTTGGAACAGGGAGAACTGGAGACACTCCTGCCGTGGCCACCGCTTTGGGGGGAGTTCCCGGAGGGAACGAGGCGTCAGAGCTATAGATAGATAGTGGTAAAGAGTGGAGAATATAGGAAAGTAGGAAGTTGAAGTAGGCATTAAGTTTCACCAAAATACAAAATAAAAAAAGGCATATAAATCAGATGTGATGGTCCTGCACCACAGAGATATTAAAAAACAAAGTTCATCACTTGCTTGGCCAGTGATGTCATTCACCATAGTTCAACTCACTTTTTTTGTTCCATTGTTCTCTCTCAATTGTTATTGAATCAAGATGTCTAGGAGTAACACTGCAAGACTGAAATTTTCCCCAGCAGTTTAGGGGTCGTAATATAAGCCAAATCATCTTGTATGCCAGCATATGTGGTATATACACATATATTAACAATGACTAGTGAGAATATAACTTTTTAAGTAACCTCACAAGAAATACTATTACTTATCAGATACATTAATGATGTACTGTACTCAATTCCACCTATACTCTCTTTAGCCTCATTAAGATATCTCGGATATTAAGCAGGTAGGCTGTTGTTGTTTACATGAATTCTCATTACCTAAGTAAGCTCCCAATATTGTTAGGAAGTATCACATAGAGTACTAGATAGTGAAGAAATTACAGGGAAAGTTATGTCTCCCTTTTGCAGATACAAGAGTTGTAGTACAAAAAATAGGTACAGTACAGGTGTGTGTATTAAAGGTTTAATGAGTGATGCTATAATTTACATCACACAGGGCTGTATAATATTGTAGTCAGATTTTTTTTATTAATCTTGTTTTTTCACTTCTGTACTGACATACTGTAAATAGTAAGACAACCTGGATATGGCTCTGCCTGCCTGTTTTACATTTTGTTACCTGGAAGCTTTAGCTCAAAAGTTTTGTTGTGATCTTTAATGTATATTTCTAGGTTATAATTGAGAAAGTATATTATAGTATGCTAAAGCACAAATTTTAAATTTTTTCTTGTATAGTATAATAATATTATAGTGGAGTTAGGAGTGCCAAAAAATATCACTGCACAGAGTAGTTTGCAAGGAAAGATTATGCGACCAATGCCAATAGAGTACTGTAGTATCCTGGTGGCAAACAGCTTGATAATTATTTTATTTAATATGCAAGTACCATATACATTCAATAAGCCAACTGTTTTAGAAGGCATACAATACTAATCCTATTGTACCAAGATTGCCTTCCGAGTAATGACTGGCCTTGTGTTTTCCTTCAGATATTTACTGTACAGAACATGACTAATATTAGAGCTGCCAAGCTGCCATTAATCCTTAGTTGATGAGAGTTTTCAGGTTATCTTCTAAATTGTATGGATATAATCCTAAGATTTCAATTGGTGCTTATAGGTTAATATAGTAAATTGGACTAAAGCCAGCATCTGGACTTTCCCCTCCTATTGTGGATTTTTTCCTGTTAATAGGGGGACAGTTCAGGTGGTAAATTTAGATAAACTGAAATTTTTGTAACCATTTCCAAATAACTGAGGGACACTTCCAACTGAGGTTGAAAAATCTGGAATGTACAGTAATTGGCTTCACCAGATTGGGAAAGGGTTTGAACTGGTGTTAGATTAACCAGAATTTGTAATTATTTCCAAATAATTAAGGGACACTGAAAGCCTGGAATCTGAATGGCTTCACCTTACATTTTACCAGTTAATGAGGGGATACTCTAACTTGAATTGACAAATCCAATTAAGCCAAATAACAGCATACTGAAATCGTATGTAGTGAGGGTTTAACCTTACCTTCAGATATCGAGAGTGCTTGTCTCAAGCAAAAAAACTATTGAGGGAAACTTTGAACAGGGAGAACAGAGACTTTGACCATGGCTACCACACTGGGGAGAGTTCCTGGAAGGAATGAGACCTCCAAGCTATAGATGGATACAGTCACTTGTTTTAATTGTTAATATAATGAATATAAGGTTTAAACTATTGCTGCAATGTTAATGCAGTATAAAGTTGGTACAGTCATGGCACATAGTCCTTGAACAGACTTCACCTTACACCCTGGTCAAGGATTATGTGCCTTGACTGTACTCTATCTTTAACCTTAAGATATATGTGAGGCTTTCTGAGTATAAGGTTTGTCAACCAACCAACCAAACGAGTACTCTTGTCACTCCAGTTTGCAGTGTTGCATATACAATTTTTTGTTTGAAGCCTATGATAGATCAGAAAAGGATTTTCATATCATCAATTTCACTTGATAATTTCTCAACCTCTGTTTGAAAGAAATATTGGCATTAAACTTCATTGTAATGGTTCAGCCACTGATAGGACTTTCCAGAAAGGAACAAAACCCCAACTGTTTATTGATTAATTAAATATCCTTTGTAAAACTATTGCATAGCAAGTTGATCACATCCAATAGCATGTATTTTTTAAAATATAAAATATTCATCACCCATGTATATTGCTACTGTTCAATCCTAAAAATGTGATGAAATATTAATTGAAAGTTTTCTTCATCTTTACATTATCTATGTTCTCTGCCAGGCCTTGTTGGTTCAGCAAATGAAAGCACTTTAAAAGGCAATGAAAACTTCATCATGAACCATATATTAATCATATACTGCAATTCTTTGCCTTGCTAAATACTGCATTAAGATTGTCATTCATTAAAGTCATCAATGTTGTTAATAATACTAGTTTTTATAGGAACTGTACACTCTTAGAAAACTTCCTTTAACTGTTGCATCAGTGTGAAGCAGAGCATAGTGAAATTTATTTGTATTAAGTCACAGTTGTTCTTCATTATATCCCATTTGTATAGCTGAGATTTCCACCACCACATGATATACTCAAAGTTGAATTGAACTTTAATATCATAATTAGAGTTTTAATATTTTCACTTTTTTTTCAAATGAGACATAGTTAATTTGGGGTGGCTCATTTGAGCACAAAAGTGCAGGCTACCCTACTGCTATAGCTGTAGTAGATGCCGGGCTAGGCTGGAGTGCCACTGTAGTTGCAGCGGTAGCCCAAGGCGGGGGTCGACAATCGTAGTCCTGGCGTCATTTTGGGATACAAACTTCCTTTTTGAACTTCATTTAAGCTTTACTCAAATGTTCAAGTTATCACAACAGCGTCGTTTATCAGTATTTTTGCATTCAACTATCAACCTACTAGGGAGTGGCAAACATCTGTCACCTCCTATGGAAGCCACCGCTTTTACAACCAGTGTATGCTGTATATGGTAATTATAACCACTACTTGAAGTGTGAGTTACTTCCCTTGATTGTTCGAAGTAGACATACACATGCTGCTGTGATGGCCAGTAGGCTTACGTTTACTATTGATAGATGTAGAATGGCACAGGTTAGGCGTAGCTAATGCCATGCAATGTTAGGGAGTGGAATGGGTTGCCATCTTCGATGTATGATTCTGGCGCGTTTGATTCTATTTAATGGGGAATCAGGCTGGAAGCCAGAAATACTTTACTTCTGTGTCTGTTACAAGGCCATAATACAGTGAACTGTTTGTTGTCCAGAATGGAAAATGATCTCGCATTGGTGTATTCTGATTTTGTGTGTGTGGCAAGAGTATATTATATTATAGTATATTATACCTGATTTTTTATGTGCCATGATGCCTTTCATAATGGAAAGGCTCCAAAAAGGTGAGTGTATGTGTGTGTGTGCATGTGTGTCCATATTTGTGTGTCTGTGATAAGTGTAATAAATTATCTACAGTTAAGTAACAGTGAACCACAATGCTCAACTTTTTTTTCTTTTTTGTAGCAGAGCATTTCATTGCTTGCAGATACAGTATTCCATCCAGGTGTTGTCTTGCAAGTTGATGTTGAAATGAATCTCTTGGCAAATATACTTCATGTTGAACTGAAGTTACAGTTTTGTGTGCAAGTTATTGTTATAGGCCTATGTCTTTTGAAAAAAAGGGGAAAGTCACACAAGTGTGTCATTGCTCTCTCTTTTTTATACAATATACTGTATGAGTAACATATGAATTTATCCCTTCAGGTCAGGGATGTGCTTGATTTTTATAGTATTGGATACCCTGTTTAATGTTGGGTGATTACATTCAGCCAAGGGAAAACCACATGGATGAGTTAAGATATGAATAAGTTAAATTCTTATGATCAAACAGTGTTGTCATTATTTATAGAAAACTTGCCTACTTAGATACCTAGCACATTGAAAACTTTTTTTTTTTCTTTTTCTTTTTTTTATGATATACATACTGTATATTTTACAATATTGCAATTAATGAAAAATATATTTACTGATAGAAGTTTGTCTTTAATACGTTACTTTTGGAAAAGTTTGACTGTATTATGTAAGAAGTTTTATGATTTTTCACTAGGTAAAAGTTAATGGTTCAATACAGTATCAGTTTGAGAGTAAATTAGTGCTGGTGGAAGTTTCATGAAATGTGTGTGTATATAAAGAAAAATTAACTACCTTATAAGCATCCATTCAATAGTTTTGCATGAAGCTGTGGGCTTTATTGTAGAATTGCAAAAATATACTCGCTCCACCCACAAAAAGAGTACTGGTTAGCTTTTTTAGGGGATACGGTAGCTGTCCAAACCATGACAATAATGAAAGTATTATGTAATGTAGGTTCAATAATGTACACCTCAAACACTGTGCTTGTTTTCTTGCCATTGGCCTTCCAAAGATGACCCATAGCTTTATGCTTATATCTTATGGCCACTTTACCTCCATAATGTTAACAACTACATATGACCCTTGTCTTCTGATTACATAACTGTCACACACAAGGCTTAAATGCCATGTGCAGCTCAGGCACGGTGAGTTACAAGACGTCTGGCAAAGTGAGGCTAGTCAGAGACCTCCAGGACTAGTCACTAACCTTCAGAGGCAAATAAAAAAAACAACTGGTGGCATTCTCCCCAAGTGTGTGTGACAGGCTTATGCCTGACTGAGCCACAACATCACAGTGATGACTGAGGCTGACATACTACATGAAAAGATGATGCTCTATCTAAGAGTTTCATGAAATAACACACTTTCATCCTCCAAGACATGCTACAAGAACACACTCACTTTGTAAAATATTTAGAGTCAACATTATGTTCCTGTACTTGCTATATATCCTTTCACCACACATGCTCTCAAAGACTCACTGTGCATGACTTAAAACTTTTACCATTTCTTCTTTGCTTCTACAGCTAGACTACTCCTGTTAGTCATGAGTACACCTTACAGTATAGAAATATCATACAGTACTGAAACAAATTTTGCTTTATACTGGATGCCCAATAATATCATGGCCCATGTTTTAAAGTACTGTCCTGCATGTGTACCACTACTGATATTTGAAAATTTGTGAAGTACTGTACGTAATAAAAAACTTATTTACAGTACTGTACTAATAGCTATCGTAGACTGTAGCTACATTTTCAGGTAATTTGAGTGTGCTCAAAAGTCTGTTGGATTTTATTAATATTTTATGGGCCCAATAACTGGTTACCAGGATGAAAGGCAGGCTACAAATTATAATCTATAGTATTATGGCTCTGATGTAGTCGTCTACTTTGCTCTATCCTAGACTTTGCAGCTTGGTGCTTTGTTTCTTTTACCACTTCCTTGTGTAGTGCCTTTGTTCTCTACTACTTCTTTGCATTGTAAATAAGTGTCATATAGTCTTTGTTACCAGGCTCCTAAAGATTATTCTACCTCTGTCCTGTATAAAGGAAAGGTTGTATGTCTTTTGTATGACAAGTTTTTGATATCCTTAGAAGTATTTAAAATGAAGAGTTTGCGATATGGATGTGTAGAGGTAAATATGCTGTAGTGGCAGAAGTAGTGTGAAACTATGAAGGAAGCTTGTTATTGTAGTTAGGCAATGAACAGGCAGGTGAAGATCATCATGTAAATAGAAAAAGTGAAAGAAATTACTGTACATAAAATGACCTTTGGCAATTGTAGGGGGAGAACTGCTGTGGGTAGACCTAGGAAGACAAAATTACATATTGTGAGGTGATCACTGAGGGTGGGGAATTATTAACGCAGCTCAGAACTGATGGAGATGTTAGTAGTGTGGTTATATTTTTATGTGCAAAGTCTATATGGAGATTTGTGAGAAAGTTTCATGGAGTTTGAAGACTGCTTTATCCTTCAACTTTGTGTAAAAATATTTTATTCTTTTTTAATTCGACTAACACATTGACATAATTTGTAATTGAACATTAGTTTTAAAAGACAGTTGCTTACAAGAGCACAGCTTGACACATGTTTAAATATTGTAAACAATAATCTTACTAAAATTGTACTTCCCTACATTATATTATTATAATTTTCTGTATATATAACAGGACTGAAATATAGAAAAAAAAATGTTTTATTGTGAGATAAGATTTACCTATTATAATAGAGGTTTATCAACAGAGTACTGCATAACAGGATCAGTGCTCTCTGTACAGAGTTATCCCAGGAAAAAAGTGACCAATATCAGGAAGTGTTTAATTAGTTTCAATGCTGGACCTATTCTGTGTAGTAAAGGACTGTACAGTGTTGTTCAATTTGACAATTATAAAACCATGAGTAGTAGATTTCAAATTCCTTTGGCCTTCAGGAATTGTACGCTAATATTAGAACAGTTCCTGTTTGGAATAGTCAATGCCTCCTGAGGTCTGGCACATTTTTCCTAGGATATCATGTACAGTACTGTATAATTATGTTATGAGAAATCTGTGCAACTAGGACCATCAGGACACCATAAAATTTGATTATTTCATGAAATCCCTTAAATTTTTGGGAATATGCAAAACTCCTGATGATCACAGTGGTTACACAAAAACTCCAAAATTTTATGGAAATCCAATTTACACACATTCACTATAATATCAATATAAAGCAAACCTAATTAATGTACATAAGTATGTTAGAGGAGTTCCTTATTAGAATTTCTTCAGTAAATAACTTGAGGTCTGGCACATTATCACCGAGACCCCATGTACTGAAAAAATAATTACCGTAATCACAACTTAGTTTGTGATTCTAATAAATAGCTACGGTACTGTAAATTATCTCTTTTGACGAACCAAAACTAGATGTAGAAGTAAGGACATTGCGGGATCCTTACAAAATAAAACATATTGTCGTAAATAGCAAGATTAATCCTGTACGTACATTGTGAGAAAATTGTCAATACTAAGGTTAATAAATTCTATCCTCACTATGAATTAAAATGTGTGAGGTACATAGTTGGACAGTTTGCTTTCTGCTGAGACCTGTAATGTGTTTAAACCTGGTTGTGATTGCAAAGAAACATTTTAAGGATGTAGCAATGAAAACAGACACAGTTTAAAGCTATTTTATTGATAACCTTGTTGCTGCTGCTGCTGCTTCAAGGGAAACAAAGACTTTAGCCAAACATCATCAGTCAAGGCTACTTCTCAGATTGTAATATATTCACTTAATGCCTATATAGCTCATACATCACCGAGTTGTAGCAGGTGATGTAGGCCTGTAGTAGTGCCTCATGCTCAGTTCCTAGTAGGTTATGCTCATGTTGAAAACTCACTGATAGGAAGGAATATATCACTAATGATCAGTGGAGATAATGTGTGTTAGCTTATGATAATATGTTACAGCTTTGTCTAATCAATAATCAGATAAAAATGGAATTGTATTCACAGATACAGCTTGATTTATTCAAAATTGTAGTATGGTAATTACAAGGAAAGGATTTTGAAAAGTATATGAGATTTATTTAAGTACAATTTTAAATATCGTTGTTGTGTATCTAGGAATTTATTTTGATATTACAATATCACGAGGCAAGACAATGGCTCGTATATCTAATGTATGGAAAAGAATCTCATTTGAGTAGAGCCTGTAATAAATCGTAAAACTTGTTGAATATTACCTGCTTTCATTATCCACTATACAGTAATAGTTATGTAACACTGCCTTGGTGGTTGTTCAAGAGGTGGTGACCTATACTGGTTTGCTGTCTTTGGGTGATACTTAAGGGATGGGTATAGTTTTGGTATTTTTGGAGATATTGATTCCTCCAAACTATTCCCAGCACCACTATTATTTTTGTTAATCTGGTCTTGTTTCCTGACATACTTAAGAGGGATCAAGGCTCTCTAATTTACCAAAAATATACTCTCCCATAACGCTTTAGGGAGTTCTTTGGTGAGGTTTCATGGGCTATTATCACCAATGAGCCTATAATATTCACCAATCCCTCACCCCTGTCACTACTAGCTCCTTTCCTCACCCCTGTCAACTTTCCCTTCCTCATCCCTATCACCACCATAACACCCTGTACCTCAGCTAAATATACTTGTTTCCATTACATTCCCTCACCAATACTCTCACTCATTATTATACCCCTTCACCCTCTTCAAAGACATTTATTATATTCCTACCCTTACCCGTGATACTCATTCATGCCACCAACCACGATTATACTCCCCCCCCCACCACCAGCTTCTTCCCCCTACTTATACTGTACTACTACTACCATTACAACACAGTGAATACATTTCCTTATCTCCTTGGGTCTGGATTAGGCTATGTCGTGTGGGGAATAAATAAATCATTTTGTGGGTTGATTGATTGATAGTAGGCGGCGTTACAGCGAGGTTATATGGCGCCCGAGAAAGAAAGTGATTGAGAGGTGGGACAGTAAGCACAAAAGGTATTATTTTATGGGCGTCAAAGGAGGAATCATTTTCGGAGTCAATATGAATACTAAAATTGTATTATATTATTATATATGATATGAACGAAACTACATTCATTATAAACATCAGTTTCTCATCTCTTTTCTTTCTTGTTCTCAAGTGTGACTAATCGATTGGCAGAGATTACGCCTGGAGATGTTTACTGACGTCTGAAACTGACTGACCTCACCCTTTCCATCCTTTCCCTTCTCTTCCACCTCATTGACACCCAAACCCTGTTCCCTTTCCTACCTTGGTTGGTCATTCTGGTGCGATCCAATATCTAATCAATTCATTTTGGTAATCAAATGACCTCCCCCCCCTCCAAGCATTTTATCTACAACCAAATATACACGAAAAAATAGTGGACTGTACCGGCGAAAGCACACACACACACACCTCACAAAATGTCTCGAATGTAAACAATATATATCTCAACCTCGAGACTACTGTAAACTGTCAGTAGCCTGTGATTCTTGTGAGGACCGGAGAATGACGATATTATTGAGTGTCGCACTAGATGAGACAGTGGAGCTTCATGGTGTTGGTTGCTTTTCTTCTACCCCATTAGATGACGACACCTTATTCATACACGTCACTATCAGGAGAGAGCAGCTATACCGTGACCGTCACGCACAACATCTTGGAATATGTTGTGAGTTGATAACGATACGAGTTTAGCGGGTATTTTCTTGACGTGTTGAGGGAGGAGGGGGAGGAGTGAAGGAGTAATGGGGTAGTATAGCAGGGAAATTTGCTAAGAGGCTCTTTTCACCTGCATGTTACCTCCTTGTTCTTCCCTTTCTCTTCACTTCTCAAAAAACAGTCCTTTCACTTTTCAGGCCATCCCCCGTCCCTTCCACTCTACTCCCTCTCCTCTCCTTCACCATCTCACTCTCCCTAAATCCTTCACACACTTTCTCTCATCTCACTTTACTCTCTCTTTCTCATTCTCTGTCCCTCTAGATTCTTATCAAACTCATTTTCACCCCCCACCCCTCCTCTTTTCTCTTTTTCATTATCTTTACCAACTTTCCTTTAGTTTTCCCTCCACCCCCTCCCTCCTTCTATCTACCTCTTCTCCCCACACCCCGTAGGGCGGTATTGCCTGCATTAGTGATGTGGGCAATACTTAAAGGGTTTTGGCGCCCCTTCGGCCCCAGCCACTAGCTTTTAGTTCTTCATCTGTCACTCTTTTCTTTCTATTTCCTTCCTGCTTGCTGTCTCACCTATCTATCACCTTTTTCTGGAGCTATATGACCTCGCTGTTGCGGAGCATGATATTAATCAATCAATCAATCAAATTCTCCTCCCCACCCTACTCTCTCTCTCTCCTCCCCATCACCATTCCTCTCGCTTTCCTCTCATCCACGACATAATTATCATCCCATTCATCTCGGCTATTAATCCTTTCTATTCCTCTCACGTCCCTTTAACCCCTATATTATGCTTTCCTCTCTCCCTTCCCTCCTCCATTTCCAGCAGGCTACTCCACATACATTATGCATTACACTCTCCACACGTATACGTTTAAGGTGTTAAGTTGCTTTACCATAACCTTTCTTCTCTGTAGTTTATGGTGGAGGGAGAAGGGATCTAAGTGTATGTAGATGAGACGAGGGAATAGATTTGTCGCAGGAAGAGGGAAGGAAGGTGTGGTAGTACGAGGGAATACATTGTTGTGGTGTGTGATGAGAGATGAGAGGTTTGGCGCATACAGGTGAACGAGGGAGTGCATGAATATGGTTGTGGAATGAAGAAAGGGATGTGTAGTGGGGACAGAAGAGATGTGATGGGAGAAAGGGATGTGTGGTGGGGACAGAAGAGATGTGATGGGAGAAAGGGATGTGTAGTGAGAAGAGAGAAGAAATTATGAGATGCATGTGATGGGAGCTAGGGTATAAGGGAAGGGACGTGTAGTGAAATGAAGAAAGGGATGTGTGGTGGGGGCGGAAGAGGATGTGATGGTAGCAAGGGATGGGTGGTGAGAGGAGAGAAGAAATGAGGTTCGTGGCTGGTGATGAGTACATGTGCTGGTAGGCAACATAGAGAGAGTATCTTGCTGGTAAGTGTAGGGGATGTGTGGAGGAAAGTATAAAGTGTAAGTTATACATGACAGTGTTTGTGGTGGACTGAGATAAAAGATGTGTGCATACTAAGAGCAGATTCATTTTCATTTATATATGTATTTTAATTTAGTTTTTATTATTATTATTATTATTATTATTATTATTATTATTATTATTATTATTATTATTACTATTACTATTGTTATTATTATTATTATTATTATTATTATTATTATTATTATTATTATTATTATTATTATTACTACTATTATTATTATTATTTTATTTGTATATATTTTTTTTAAGGTGGATATCGCACTTTCCAGTTATTATATTCCATGACTTTTTCCAGACAGGGTTGGCACACATTTCCTTCCTTAGACAGACGTATGTAACATTACTTCATACTCTTTATTCCTTGTTAAAATGTTGCTCTTTTTCCCTGAAGATGCATTTTGTACAGTGGCCTCCAGGAATGTCATCATCACCTTCACTTTACACCGACAGCTCTCAACAAGTAAAGTGGTAGACTGGGTGATGACGGGTGATGGTGTTCATCTTTACAACATCCGGGTTCTTTAATTCTCAAACAAAAACTATACAGTGTTTGTTTGACATGATGCAAGCAATACTTTCCAGTAATGTAACCATGAAAGGTGAGTAACCACAACACCAACCTCATATACACATTTTCAAAGCTGTTTCCGGAACCACAATGCAATGAGAATGTTGTCACAATATTACTAACGAGTGTTGAGTGTTTATTAACATGTTATTACGCTCTGTACAGTTTGGTAAGCATGAAACTGGTACATTTTGAGGATATAACAAATACAGTTTCATAGTTAAAAAGTATCACAATTCCTTAGTGGTCATGTACATATCCTTGTATAAGAAATAAAATATATGTTGACATAATTATATTCTCGTCGACACATGTTTTCAGACGTACTATACAATCATGTTCTTTACTTAGGTAACTCTATACGAATGACTGCAAGGAATACCATTTATCCATCAAACATAAAAACAATCAACTCTAGGTCCTCTGGGTCTGTCAAATACTCACCCCAACACTGAACCACTTGCCAAGGCTCACTAACTTAATAAACAATAGTGACAGATAATGATTAGTGGAGTAGAAAGACTATAATCAATATAAAATTTAATGGACATGTTTCTATCTAATCACCATACAAAGATAAACTATATTGTACTTACTTTTCTCCTTGTAAACAGTACCTGGGTTAGTGAGTTTATTAGAGTTGTTGTCTTTTAAGGTGGTAATACTTTTTTGGTATAATGGAGTGCCTTGAGTCCTCTAAAGATGCTAGGAAACAGGACCAGAAGAGCAAAAATAATGGTGTTCTGTTGCTTGGAATAGTTTGGAGGATTCAGTTGCTCCAGATTTACCAATACAAAATTTCCCCCTTAACCCTTACACAAGATAGAATTACAGGAATATTATTATCATCTCTCTTTTCTCACTTTCATCAGTGTGCTGAGATGTTAAGTATTAATGAGTGGTACAATACCTCATCTGCCACAACTATAACTCCAATATAGGTGTTTGTGTTTCCTGGTTATGTTTGAAGGACTCATTAACCACTAATTATCTGACTACATCACTGGGTCCCTTAAGCGGAAGTTCTCATGTTTGTAAATTGGAGGGCTCCTGATTCCTCCAAACAAATGCCAGGAAACATACACCCTCAATGGTACTAACAGGGGATCTGTGTCTTGGTATTAGTTTGGTGGAATCAAAGACCTTCCAGTTCACCAACAAAAGAATCTCCCCTTAATCGAACCGAGACCACAAGGGTTAACCACATCCAAGAAGGTGAAGACTATAAGGATTGTATTCCTAGTCTGTCTCTCGAGCTGTGTGTTTAAGAGGAAAGTATATATGCTTTTAGTACAGTACAGTTGTGGACACATGAAACAGACACACTACTTTAAACTGGGACCCTCATCAAGTATAGAATAGAGGACTCGTCGTCGCCTCTACACACACACACACACACACACACAACATCTCATCCTACCCTATATATATATGTTCAATGAGGGGCCCCGTTTCAAATGTGTCTGTTTCATGTGCCTGCAACAGTAGATGAGAGTGCCTTGATTCCTCCAATTAAAGTATGCCAGGAAACAGTACCGTGCACGTGAACAAAAATAACGATGGCCTGTCTGTTGCTCGGAAATGTTTAGAGGAATCAGCCAGTTGCTCCAGATTTAATTCCCACTAACACTGTACTCCCTCTTTAATAAATAAGTATACACATATTACTAAAATTTTATAGTAGCCATGAGGGGGGGGGGGAAGGGGAGTAACTGGGATTGGGTTTGTGGTAAATATTCGTATAGTTATTTCACAAGATCTAATAAATGTTTTGTTGTTTTGTTTTTTCTCTATAATAAATTTGGAAGGAGACAAATATCATTACTCTCTGCACCAATAATTTAGATAATGCATTATTCCTTCGGGTTTTATTAGGAATTTGACTGTCTGGCCAGAAGATGACGGTCGTAGAAATTTTGGACAGACAGATAGAGAAATAGATTGACAGAGGGATAGATAGACAGAAACGGAAAGACAGATTGAGAGATAGATTGACAGAGGGATAGATAGACAGAAACGGAAATACAGATAAAGAGATAGATTGACAGACAGATAGATAGACAGAGACGGAAAGACAAATAGACAGATAGAGAGATTGATTGACAGACAAATAGATAGACAGAGACGGAAAGACAGACAGATAGACAGAAATACATATACAGACAGAAAGATAGGCAGACAGAGAGACAGATAGACAAATAGACAGAGAGATAGACAGACAGACAAATAGATGAAAGACAAACAAGCAAACAGATAGACATAATAACCTACAGACATGCATACAGAAAGACAGACAGGCATCCCTACAAACATACATACAGACAGACAGATAGACAGACAGACAGGTAGACATAACAACCTACAGACATACATACAGAAAGACACACACACAGACAGGCATCCCTACAAACATACATACATACAGACAGACAGACAGACAGACATAGTAACCTACCTTCCTACATACACACACACACACACACACAGGTAATCAGACATACAGTGTAACCCGTGTGAACTAAGTAATAATCAACCTCGGGTGAAGGCAGGCATGAAGACAACAACAGCCACCACCACTGCTACTACTACTACTACTCCTCCTCCTCCTCCTCCTCTAACTACAACATGGGTGGAAGGAAGAAGAGCACAGCAGCAGGAGCCAGGACTGGAGGATGTCAGTGTAAGCGAGGCAGGCAGTGGTAACGTCACGGGTTCCTCTCCTCCAGCCCAGTCCCCAGTGGTTTGGTTTCTCATCAGTCGGTGGCCTGCTGCTCTCTCGATCCCTCACTCACTCACTCACACTCTCACACATACGACATTTTTATTTTTTTATTTTTTCTCTCTTAGTCTCTCTCTCTCTCTCTCTCTCTCTCTCTCTCTCTCTCTCTCTCTCTCTCTCTCTCTCTCTCTCTCTCTCTCCTCTCTCTCTCTCTCTCTCTCTCTCTCTCTATCTCTCTCTCTCTCTCTCTCTCTCTCACACGACATTTTTAGTTTTTTGTTACTCTTTTGGTCTCTCACACACGACTGTTTTACTTTTTAATCTCTCTCTCTCTCTCTCTCTCTCTCTCTCTCTCTCTCTCTCTCTCTCTCTCTCTCTCTCTCTCTTCTCTCTCTCTCTCTCTCTCTCTCTCTCTCTCTCTCTCACGACATCTATAGTTGTTTTTGAGTTTTATTTCCCTCTCTCTTCTCTCTCTCACTCACTCAACGGCATCTTTAAGTTTTTAGTTTTATCTTACATTCTTCTTCTCTCTTAGTCCCTCATACATTTTCTATAGTCTTTTCTTCATCTCTTTTCCCGTCTCTCTCTCACCCACTCACACTAAAACTATAGTATCCCCTCTCTCTCTCTCTCTCTCTCAAAGCCAATCAATCAGTCTGTCATCCTCCCGCCTCGACTAGCCTACTACAGAGAATATTATTACCATGGTCGACTCGCTCATAATACTCAGGTTAGCTTCTCCAGTCTCTCTCGTGTGTGTGTGTGTGTGTGTACGGTACGTGGTGTCTGTTTATAATTGTTGTTTTTACAGAATATAATAGGCATACGGATCAAGGTGCATTGCAATAGTTCATCATCACACATTTGACACTGTAAACCCAAGTGAAATGACACACAGCAGGATGGTTTAATTGTCCCATATATACTTTCGTTTCACCATGGAGTTTGAAATCCTGTGAGTGGCTAAGAATTATATATGCATTAATGTCCGTATCTCCACCAGCCACAGTATACAATTGTGGTACTTGTACTGTACACTCGCAATCCAATATTTGTATCCATGTCTTGTTGAAGTCTCGAATCATTTGACATACTTGTGAACCAATTACAACACTAATCCTGTTTCATTTTGGTTGAGTTCGCTAAATACTCGATCAGGCTATTCGAAGCAAGCCTGTGTTAGATAGTTCTTTATGTTTGAATAAGAATATTTTTCTTATTCTGGAGGAGATTTTGTTCTGGCGTGAACGTCGACAATGCGAAGAAATTTACAGTGGTAGACGAAAAAAATATATTACCATACAGTTTCGTTGACGATTGCAGCCTTCTTCAATGATGACAGGTTAAAGAGAGAATGTATTCCCACTTTGACCTCTCATTACTGAAGAGCGAAACTGTATGGTAATATATTTTTTTCGTCAACCATTGTGGGTTTTCTTCACCATACATAGCTCTTTATGTTGAGCCAGCTTCACCCAGCACGGAGACACACGTGGTCTGATAATGCTCTGTGAAATTCCCGTATCGTGACGACGGTGAGCTGCAGTGTTTACGGTCCATTTCAGGACTTGATTCAAGCCAAAGGAGAGCAACTCATCCTGGGAAATTCTTATCCATGCTGGCTGATAGTTTGTCATTGTAGTGCATGCATGGCAAAAGGAAGGATTTTTTTTTTTAGTTTTTTCACACCTTTGGCACGAAACGAACTTACAATTTGGATACATTGGAGAGCTCCATAATTCCTCCAAAATATGTCGGGAAACAGGATCAGATTAACAAAAATAATGGTTGCCCGCTGTTTGGAAAAGTTTGGAGAAATTATTTACTCCAGAATTACCAACATTGTCCTCTCACCATTAAGGAAAAGTATGATAACATCCCATTAGGTCAGTAAGTCATATTTGTCACTTGATGGAAGACTCACTTGCTACAACCTTAATCAAAGAAACTCGTTCTGAAATTATCAAAACTCTCTGTATAATTAGCCAGAGTCCAACATGTTATGGTAGTCTTATGTGGGAAGTAAGTACAGTGTTGGTATATCTGGAGCAAATGAATCCTCCAAACTATCCCAAGCAACAGAACACCATTATTTTTGTTCATCAGTTCCTGTTTCCTGGCATACTTTGGAGGAATCAAGGCACTCCAATGTAACGAAAGTGAATTACCCTCTTAACTATAAAATTATAGTGTATGGGAATGTCTGTCTGTCTGTAGGTCCATTAATTACACTTGCTCCCTCGTCCTTCCTTCGTCCTCAGTCCTTCATTTTCCATTTTCAAGTCATGTTTGTTGGATTCAGATTCCTCAATATCCATAAAGTTGTGTCCTTATTTAGATAATGTCTCGGTCCTCCAACCTTAGGCAGACCTAAACACATAACCTCACACCTACTGTACACAATTACACATAATGAACAACTGAACATTTTATTTTTTCTCAACAGCAAGACGGTGGAATGAGCCTCCCTCTTGATTCTTATAACTTTCCTTTTTTTTCAGGAAGGTTATGCCCAACATTATTTGGATATGGATTAATGAACTCTTGCCTTGCTATCCTGGTTTGTAGCCTATACTGGGGGTCAATAATTCTGTCCTGACTATGCAGAGGCTGTACACTGGGGGTCAATAAGTAATTAATTCTGTTCTGATTTGAGACACAACACGAATCTCCTCTAACCTCACATTCCCCTCCTCTCAAAACACCGTCGCTCATAATTATCTTCCATACAAAGGGCCTAATAGGTGTGTGTGTGTAGGTGTCACAGATTCATGACGTGTGTTATTGTGGTTCTTCAGGTTGTGTGTGGCGTTGTGTTGTGGTGCTGGAGGAGTCAGAACACAACTCAGTAACCTACGTCCTCTCAGGGGAATCCTACACGATCTGGGGGGTCCTGAGGAAGTAGCACAACAACAACCACCACAACCACAACAATTCTTTGGTATTCAGCCACAGACAGAACTACAAGATGTGGGATTTCAGGAACCCTTCAGGAGTCAACCCATCCCAGTGACTCAGGATTATGTGGAGGCTCTGCTGGCTGGAGTGGATGTGGCTGATGCACTCATTACCCAGGAAAGAACAAGGATCGAAGTCAGAGGTACAGTACAGTCATGATCGAAAGTCCTGTACAGTCGGCTACAAGAGCCCTGTCGCCTCACTTGCTTCACCGAGGCACGCGATGTTCATAGACTCGAGATTATTAGGTGTAGAAAACGTGCGTATTTCTTCTCGTTTCCATGAACACTGCATGTCTCGGTGAAGCAGGTGAGGCGACAGAACTTATGCCGCTGACTGTACACTCTGGTGAACGAAAGTGAACCATTTGAGTGAACTTTATGAACCAATATTACAGAGACCAATCGGTAAAGTTTCACATAATTTATCGAGGCCGTTTCATTGGAAGGTGTTGACAGGACAATTATTAAAGTCGCTGGTGTAGTATTAATTCAGGTGTTCCCAGGTGTGCAGTTGCCGGGAATACTTAATTCTTTTTTCCACATGCCTTTAGGGACTGTTTCAAAATCAAATTCGATCAAACAAATTAAAATTATAGCATTTCAGACATTCGCTGCTTTGGGTTAAAATTCAAGAAGGGGTAATGAAGTAAGAAATATTGTCCTCAATTATGCAGTCACTAAAAATATTATATCCCCCCCCCCCCACCATGCAAGACACCTAAAAGTAATTTGTGGTATATTGGTTCTAGTAACGATGTATTGTACAGTGAAGGTCTCAAGTCGTGTCGTAAAATTTGGTGACAACTTTAATCTTAAGGTGTCAGGCTAAACATGTGGTATTTTCCTCAGTCCATCAAACGGATCTTTCATAATGATTCACCAGTTTCATTTATTCATCAGTCACAACCACAACACTATTATAGATCCACACTGTACAGTACATTATTTATTCCTTTCTTTTGTTGTTTGTCACCGTGAGCAGTACTGCAAGACGAGTTGCCGACACAGGGGTTTGCAGGTCCTGTTGGCGGTACGGGTGTTGCCAGTGGAGGCAGACTGGATCAAAGCGGTGCCTTCCTATTTTCCTTCAGACGTGCAAGACCTGCTGCCAAACTGTCTGCCTCCTGCCGCGCCAGACTCACCCTTGAGGCCTCCAAGGCTTACCTCAGAAGGTAACTATAAATATAAAGGGGTTAAATGGTTAGTTCTTAAAGTAGGAATATTTATAAATATATCAAATTACTTACTTAGCCAGTTAGTTAATTCAACTTCAAGGCAAATTATTATCATGTCTTTTGTAGTCTGCATAGTACATCAGCTTAGGGTTTTTGAACAGTTTATAGAACTTTGTTATCATTAAGATAAACATTAATTGAAAATTTCATGAAGCACTCTTCCTGAAAGACGAGTCAATTCTTTGAACAGCAGACTACCACATTCTTCGATTGTCTTGTGTCCTTCCATCCTCGGGTCAGAGTCTCTTCTTTCAGAAATTGGAGTGTCATCAACTCTCAGATTAAATGACTGATTGAGGAAACTTGGCCAACTGACTTAGGAGAATGTGTTAACGTGATGTCCAATGTCTGTTTACAGGTTCAATATCAGTGTGGGGTCGTCACAGGAGTCACTGTCGGAGCTCAACACACAGGTGGATGGTGAGGTGTGTCAGCGTGTGTTCCCCAATGGGTGTGACAGGGCTCGTCTCCCCAGTCCTCTCCCCCGGTGTTTGACAGACTACCCTTACCGTACTGTTGATGGCTCCTGCAACAACCTCAACAACCCGACCTGGGGAGCCTCCATCACCCCCTTTGTTAGATTCCTGGCACCTGCCTACGAGGACGGTAAGTACACACCATTGTCTCAGAGTGAGGTGTCAAGGAGGAAGTGGATATTATTTACTCCGCCATGCATGCGCAATCCAAAATATGTATCCAGGCTTGCTTCGAATAGCCTGATCGAGTATTATTAAGCGAGCTCAAGCAAATATGAAACAGGATAAACGTTGCAATTGGTTCACTAGTATATCAAATAATTCGAAATTTCAACAAGACCAAGATATAAATTTTGGATCGTGAGTGTACATTATGTGTTTGTATGAGTTACTTAGTTTGTTTGATTGTCTTGTTTGTTTGTTTACCTATTTCATTTGTTTTTGTTTGTTTGTTCATTTGCCGGTTTAGTCTGCTTGTTTACATGATTATTTATTGGTTTGTTTGCTTGTTTTGTCTGTTTGTTTGTGTTAGTAGGATTACGCAAAATGTTTAGTGTGGATTTTAATCAACTTTTTATCAAAGGTGGGTGACATGATTGGCAACAAGTTAGTACATTTTGGGAGAGGTCCGGATCCGAATCTGGATAAAGGTTACTACTAAATATGTCTGAACAGTAACAGTACAGTACTACACACACACACACACACACACACACACACACACACTCAGGACTAAGAATACGACCTGCAAGCCCTATACATATGGGGTAAAACACACACACACACACACACACACACACACATAAGACTAGGAATATAATCAGTGAGCCCTGCATAATTATGAGGACACACACACACACACACACACACATATTCCCTCTATAACGGGATGTGATTTCACGCTGTCTCTTTAGGATTCCGTAATAATAATAATAATAATAATAATAATAATAATAATAATATGGCTTTGAGGTTAGAAAGGAGGTGTGTGTGTGTGTGTGTGTGTGTGTGTGTGTGTCCTATGTTATGTTACACGTTAAGTACAAGTAAATTATTGGTGTTTATTGCATTGTTATTTTCGTTATTGTGAGAGATGAAGATAGACGGACAGATAGATTGATAGGTAGATGAATAGATAGATAAATAGATACATAGATTGATGAGTAGATGAATGGATAAATAGATACATACACAGAAAGATAGGTAGATGAATGGATAGATAAATAGATACTTAGATTGATAGGTAGATGAATGGATAGATAGATGGATACTTAGATTGATAGGTAGATGAATAGATAGATAAATAGATACATTGATTGATAGGTAGATGAATGGATAGATAGATAGATACATAGAGAGGTAAACAAAGAGATGAATAGATAGATAGATAGAGACATTGAAAGGTAGATGAATAGATAGATAAATAGATAGATACATAGAGATAGATTAATAGATATATTAATAGATATAGTTATAGTTATATAAATAGATTAAAGATATGGATAGATAAAATTAGATATACAGTAGATGTGGAATGATAATAATAAATTCTACCTTCATTTTTAATCTCTACGAGTGAAATGCGATATTGTTCTCTCTTTTTATGTATGTGTGTGTGTTTGCCTGTTTGTTTTAGTAATAATAAGTGATACGTAAGTAATATTTAATAAGTAATAATAAGTGGTAAATTGAGGGGCTGTTTACTACTGCAGATCCCTCCAAACTATGTCAATGTTACCAATTACCTCAGTGTTACCAATAGGGAAATCTGTGTTGTGACAAAATTATATAGTTTGGAGGATTCAGTTGAATCCAATAATTCACCAAAAACAGTATTTTGTCCTTAACATAAAAGCTTCATATACACGTTCATTACTCCATTATATAATTATACAGAGATAGTCACTCATGGCTCTCTCTCTCTCTCTCTCTCTCTCTCTCTCTCTCTCTCTCTCTCTCTCTCTCTCTCTCTCTCTCTATCTATCTATCTGAAGCAAGTTGTCAGTTTAACATTAGCATTATAGCATCATAAAACACATTTATTACACATTATAATAATTTAATATTATACAACTAGGGATAGTCTCTCTCTCTCTCTCTCTCTCTCTCTCTCTCTCTCTCTCTCTCTCTCTCTCTCTCTCTCTCTCTCTCTCTCTCTCTCTCTCTCTCTCTCTCTCTCTCCAGTTTTCAGTATAGATATGGTGAGGTTTGTTGTGTGAGACCTTCTTCTCTGTACAGCCTTGAATGGACAGCCTTGTTTATCCACTGGCTCTCCACATGTCCAGAAAAAATAATAATAATAATAACATAACAATAATTTTCAATCCGCCACCAAGGTAAGGAAGGCAACTTAACTCCAACCTCACAAGGAGAAAACTATTATCACTTTCCGAATTTCGTCGATCTGAAAATAACTCTCTGAATCCGGATTTAAGGATGGAACAGACGAAAGGAAAATATAACACACACACACGAAGACACAGACAAATTATAACTTCGATCTGATAACGACCAAAAGACGAAACAAATAATATAACATACACACACATGAAGACACAGACAAATTATAACTTCGATCTGATAATGACCAAAAAGACTAAACAAAAAATATAACATACACACACGAAGACACAGACAAATTATAACTTCGATCTGATAACGACCAAAAGACAAAAGGAAAATATAACACAACACACACACGAAGACACAAACAAATTATAACTTCGATCTGATAATGACCAAAAAGACTAAACAAAAAATATAACATACACACATGAAGACACAAACAAATTATGATAGAGATGTACAGTAGAGTTGAGGACTTAGAGTAATTATGTAGCTGGCGGAACGGAGACACAAGGAAGGCCCCTCGTCGATCTTATTGTGATGGGAAGGACATTTGTGGTTTATAGAGGATAGTGGAGCTCAGGGTCACACACACACACAGACACATGCATACAGTCAGAGAGACATTCATGCATACACACACACACACACACAGACACACACACACACACACAGAGAGAGAGAGAGAGAGAGAGACATAAATACATACACACATAGAGAGGACAATGATATAAGGTAACTATCCCTTCCCACCACAGCGGTCATGAACCTGGGAACACCGGAAACTACATTCAACATTTCTGTTATGCAAATTAGGGCCAATTTTTCTTTTTATCGTTGACAACCACTTTCCCTCTTGTCTCGTCTCATTTTCCATGTTGTAAATATTATAAGGTTTTACAAATTATGTTCTCAAGATGTTCCTTTACCGCTTCACCGTGTACATGTAAGTCTGGTGTTTTATAAATTATGCTCTCAGGATTTAGGACATTTTTATATAATACCGTCTCGTGGTACAACAGTCTTGGACGTGTACTGAACCTTCGTTAAAACGTCTTCAGTAATACGGTATAAAGGTTGCCGGGTGTTTTATACTTTTTGCCCCCGGCTGTACAGTACATGAAATATATTCTCAATTACTCGTGCAACATTTTACAAATTAAAATGAAAGTGATTCGCAAAAGTTGATGACTGTGTGGGGAAGGTGTACTACTCTACTCTACCAAATGTCCTGCTGACACATCCCTAGTAAAGTGTAAGGTTGGACATCAGGAATATGTACACAGGCTATATGGAAACAGAGGTTATTATTCTGGTAGTACTGCAATGAAATGTTCTACCAAGTGACTCGTTGAATGCAAAACAACGAACCTAGCAATAATGTTATATGGTAGTTAAGTAGTCTTACATTTCTATATGTTGTAAACCCTCGAAAACAACAACGTCTGAACGAATTCTTGTGGTCAACTGTACATGAATGAAATTGTTGTGGTAGCTATGTTTTATGGGAAGGTGTTGGAAGTTATATTATATGTTGAGAGATAATCATATATAATGTGACGAGTATTGTTACCAGAAAATGGTCTAAACAATAACAAAATATATATATATGAAAACGTCCTAATAATTTGTGTTGTGGTTCTCATTGGTGTTAAAATTATATATATAGTGTGTCGCTGATGGCTGAATCCCGTATACAGCGTGAAGAGTTGATTAAGTGAAGAAAAAACTACTCTTATTTTTTTTTTTTTTTTTTGGTAGTCAGTCAGCGTGTAAGCAATTAAGTGTGGCCCTCCCTACCTGCCTCAGAGACTGACTAGAGAGGAAGGACACCTGTCGCGTGCTTCCTTGGTGGTTTCTTTGGGATGTGTGTGTGGTTGTGTGTGGTTGGTGGTGTTAGAGTTAAGATGTGTTGCTCAAGGAGGTTTAGTTGGCTTAATTATGTTAAGAGAGGTATATAATTAGAGAGAGTATATAAAATTACCTAAAAATGGTAGATAAAGTAAAAAAAAAAAAGAACGTGAGATTATGGTATGTGAGAGAAAGGTAAAAAAGAGTAAGTCAGTCAATCAATGAATGAATGAATAATGACAGATGGGAACCAGTGACATTGAACATTGGATACATATATATGTGTGTGTGTGTGTGTGTGTGTGTGTGTGTGTGTGTGTAGCCAGTGACATAGAACAGTGGATATATATATATATATGTGTGTGTGTGTGTGTGTGTGTGTGTTTGTGTGTAGCCAATCACATCTATAACAGTACTGGCAATAAATATTTCATGCTTGCATCATTTTAACCTTACATCTTACATACAATCACATCTAACAGTAACATGTAGTATTGGTAATATTTCATGCTTACATCATCTTAACAACCTTAACTGTATGGGTGATGATGTATGGGTAGTGTGTGTGTGTGTGTGTGGGTGGGGGGGGACCTCAGTGTGTGTGGGTGGGGGGGACCTCAGTGGCTCTATGTCAAAGTACTGCTATTGGATTTGGAGGTGTGATTGTGAGGTGGATATGGTCGCCTTGGTCCGTCTCCTTCTCACATCTGCTTGGGGGGTGTTGAGTGGCATGATCCGCCAATCTCATTTATCCCTAATCAAAATACCTACTCCTATATAGGTAGTGTGTGGCAAAGGCATGTTGTACAGTATCTAATTAGGGAGGTTAAGGATAAGTAAATATGGGGATGATGTATGCGTGTTTGTTTTTATATGCATGCCATAACACAAACAACTATTCTGACCACACACACACACACACACACACACACACTCACACACACTGTAAGCCAGGAGGAGTACAATAATTATAAACATGGGCACCTCGAAAACCAACCTCTCTGTGAATAATTAATCAATATACCCCAAATTAAATACATCACTAGTTTCATATTCAACCATAATATATGTATACAACTTTTACAATCTAATCTCCATCCTCTTCCACCTCCTCCCTTGATGAAAAGATAAATAATAAGAATGAAAATAATAAAAACAAGAAAGACAGACAAACAGAGAGATAGAAGGCCACTCAACATTGTATCTCCATTTGTCACTTCATAGGAGATTTTGATTTGACTGTATATCGATGGCCTTGAATGAGTAGCGTTTTCAGATGGGACACATGAGAGGCAGATAGATGAAGGTGAAAGGGGTTGGCGAGTGATTGAATGAAAGGAAGAATGTGTTTGTGTGTGTGTGTGAAAGAAAGAGTGAATTGATGTTTCTTTGTGTGTGTGTGTTTGTGAGTTAGAGAGTGGTTGAAATGATGAATGAGTGAAAGAGTAAGTAAGTGAGTGTGTGTGTGTGTGAGTTAGAAGGTGAATGAAAGGAAGAATGAGTGAGTGACTGAATGAGGGGGCACAGGAAGGAAAATATGAAGTGAGAACGCGTGAGGGAAAGGGAGGGAGGGAAGAAGACAGGAAGTATGCAAGACGGAAGAGCAGAGGGGCTGATGAGTGCATGAGTAAAAGACGGGAAACGAGAGATACAGATTGAAAGAGAATGAGTGAGTGAGTGAGTGAGTGAGTGAGAAAGTAAGTGAAAGGAAGAAGAGAAGAAAATCAGAGCAAGAGAGAGAGAGAGAGAGAGAGAGAGAGAGAGTAAGAACTTTGAGAGAGTGAGTGCTTGAATATGAGATAGAGAGAGATATCGAGAGAGGGAGGGAGGGAGGGAGAGTAAGTGAATGTGTGTCTGAGTGTATGTAATTATCCTGTACGGTGTGTATGTATGTGTATAGTGTATTGTATGCATGTGTGTGTGAGTGTGTGTGTGTGTGGATAGTTGTGTGTACTGGACGTAGAGGTGTGTGTATATGTGTGTGTGTGTGCATGCGTGTGGTAATAGTCGAGATGTGTGTGTGTGTGCTTGGTAATAGTCGAGATGTGTGTGTGTGTGTGCGTGGTAATAGTCGAGATGTGTGTGTGTGTGTGTGTGTGTGTGTGTGTGTAGCGAGGAGTGTGGTTAATGTAGTGACTGGTGATGACTCGTCCTCTCTTCTTCAGACGTCATGTATGGTGTGAAGGCGATAAGGTCTAACACACAGGGTCACGTTCTCCACCCATCTACACACTCACACACACACACACACACACACACACACCTCAATTTATACGACTCACACACATACACACCTCACTTTATACGACTCACACACACTCACACACACACACACCACACACACCTTAATTTATACGACTCACACACATACACACCTCACTTTATACGGACTCACACACTCACCACACACACACCTCAATTTATACGACTCACACACACACAACCACACACACACACACACACACCTCAATTTATACGACTCACACACACACACAACCACACCTCACAGACACATCTCCACACACACACACACACACATACAGGCACTAAAGTTGTCATGTATCACCTCGATATTATTCCCTGCTGTCGTCCCTTTCTTTGAGTTCCATCTTTCCCTACCAAGCCTACACTGGCAGTATGATGGTTAGATATAATTATGAGTACAGTTACTACGGGGGGATGTGACGTGATGACAACTTTAAGGAAGAAATTTTGTGTTGGTAAATCTGGAGCAAGTGAATCCTCTAAAACTATTCCAAGTAGCAACAGAAACACACCATTATTTTTGCTCTTTCTTCTGCTTCTGTTTCCTGGCATACCTTTGGAGGCATGAAGGCACTCCAATGTAACAACAAAAGTGAATTACCCCCCTTAATTACAAGACTCTATAGAAATGGAACATGAGTGAGTGAGTGGGACTGGGATACTGTATAATATTGTGGTTAATGTTGGGAGAGGTCTTATAGTCATGCACTGGATTACCTCATGATGTTAATGTATGTGTGTGTGTATGTGTGTGTGTGTGTGTGTGTGTGTGTGTGTGTGTGATCCTTGTTAGTGTGCCGTTCTAGTGTGTGTGTGTGTGTGTGTGTGTGTGTGTGTGAGAGAGGAGAGAGAGAGAGAGAGAGAGAGAGAGAGAGAGAGAGAGAGAGAAGAGGAGAGAGAGAGGAGAGAGAGAGAGAGAGAGAGAGAGAGAGAGAGAGAGAGATTCTTGTTAGTGTGTGTGTGTGTGTGTGTGTGTGTGTTACAGTGGGAAGTTTTTGTTAGTGTGTCTTAGCATGTGCTTAGATTAATTTCTGGTAAACTTTGTAACTCAAGTTCAGTATGCACGTTTGGGGACACATGAAACAGACACACTTTAAGCCTCTACACACAAACACACACATACACACACACACACACACACACACACACACGACTCATCCCTATACTCTATACTTTATTCCACGGCATATTGGAACTAATTTTTGGGAATAATCATATATCTGGACGGCTTCTTGAAAAAAAAAAAAAAAAAAAAAAACCCAGCCACAATCAAATAAACCACCGACACCTTCCTTCCATCGTGCAAATAAATCAGTATCATATCAAAATATAATCATACGACACGATACGTCAACTCAACCCCATTAATTATTATTATTATGGGGTGCTGCAAAAAAATACACGTGTTGCTTGCTCTATATTACCAAGATATTTATTTACTACGATGGAAGGAAAGTGTCGGTGGATATTTGATTGTGGCTATAGATCTCATACAATCTTTATCACAAAACAGATCCCCTATTAGTACCATTAAGTGTGTCTGTGATCGTATATGATATTTGTAAAGTTCTGATTCCTCCTGATTATACGACGAAACAAGCTTCTTCCCTATAAGTGGCGTTTGTTTCGTGGCAGTATTTGAAGGACTCGTTTTACCTCCGATTTTTCTTACTACACCACAGGGTCCTCTTAAAAGCACCGTTGTGATGACATTTACCCATCTCACTAACTGACATTTACCCATCTCACTAACTAACCACTTTCTTCCAAGCATACCAAAATCAATCCGTAGGAGCTATATAAGGTTTCATGTTGACAGCCTCCTTATATACAGTATATACGGTACTGAATGAATCACCTTCTTTAATGGACCTGTATACACATTCTCGTTCTTCTTCTACTTTTTTTCTTTTCCTCCTCATCTTCTTTGTTCCATCCTTCTCCTCCTCCTTCTACTTCTCATTCTTCTTCTCTCTTCCTCCTCCTTCTCCTCCTCATTCTTCTCTTCCCCCTTCCTCCTCTTCCTCCTCCTCCTCCTCCCCCTCCCCCTCCCCCCCCCTCCTCCTCCTCCTCCTCCCTCCTCCTCCTCCTCCTCCTTCTCCTCCTCTCCTCCTCCTCCTCCTCTTCCTCCCTCTATTGTTTCTCCTCCACGTTTTTTTTTTTTTTTTTTTTTTGGCATGCTTCTGGGATGCTAAGTATTGATGTCAAAAGTTCCGTTGTTTGTTTTGTTTTGTTGTGTTGTTGTTCCGTTGTCAAGTGTTACGTTGTGCGCTGCTGGTGTTATAATGTAGGTGTCACAGACGCCCCTAACACATTTGTCACGGTGATGGTCTGGGTAATAAGCTATAGGAGATGTCCGTGTGTGTGTAGGGAGGGGGAGGGGGAGGGGTGAGGTTTGTGTGTGTGTGTGTGTACTAATCCTCCTGTGTGTATGTATATGTGTATGTGTGTGTGTATTAATCCTCCTGTGTGTGTGTGTATGTATGTGTGTGTGTGTGTGTCGTGTGTACTAATTATTCCTGTGTGTGTGTGTGGTGTGTGTGTACTAATCCTCCTGTGTGTATGTATGTATGTGTGTGTGTGTATGTATGTGTGTGTGTGGTGCAGTCAGAGAGTGGGAGTGTATAGTCATTATGGGAAGTAAACCCGACAAGTGTGACTCAAAGTTACAGTCAACACACTTTACTACTCTTTCTCTGAATCAAGGGGGTTTTTCCTGTGACAGTCCAAGTGGTTTAGGGGTTTTATCCAAGTGCAAATTGAAGTGGTTTAGAGGGGTTTATCCAAGTGTAATGGTCTGCAAATTGAAGTGGTTTAGAGTTTTATTTTTCCAAGTGTAATGTTCAGCAAATTGAAGTTGTAAGTGTAATGGTCTGCAAATTGAAGTGGTATAGAGGGGTTTATCCAAGTGTAATAAACTGCTAATTGAAGTGGTTTAGAGTTTTTTTTTTTTTTTTTCAAGTGTAATGTACTGCATAAAGCTCCATCCGATACTGAAGCGTTAAGACCCTGTGATTGTGTATGAGACCTGGGTGGCTTCTGATTCTCCTGACTATGCCACGAAACAATTTCCTTCACGATAGGCGGCGTTTCGGTGGCAATCTTTGAAGGGCTCACTAACCTCCAATTTTCTGACGACATCACGGGGG